>JAJJMA010221653.1:0-12653 GCA_023529015.1 Papaver nudicaule | reverse complement strand
TGAATTGGGTTTATATATAGTCTTGAGTCTGTAAGCTTAAACCTATCTTTTCCTTCAATAATATTCCATCTTCTCTGTTCAATCAAACCCGTAAACAATGTAGACATTCAATTGTTATCACTTAGAATCAGCGTGTATGCATCTGAAGATGAGCGGACCAGAATGAGGGACTTTGCTAGGAAGTTCAGGGATTTCTTTTCTTGGTGGTAGATGATGGTCATCATCATGTAGAGACAGACAGAGAGAGTTATGAATTAACTGGTTTAGGGTTCTTGGTAGTATATGTAATTGACTAGTAGTAGTATGATCTTGAAGGTGATGTGAATTTGACACTATGAATACATGTTGTTAAAAGATTGAATGGAATTTAGTTTAAATCAAAAGTCTGGACCCGTGGAGTGTTTCCTGTAGGTGGTACAGATTGGAGTTGTAAGTACCGTTTTCGCCTCATGAATTTGATTGTGCGATTGTGAGATGTACTGGAAAACTCAATCCCACAAATTACCGTAGTCTTCTTTCACTTCCTTTATTGATTCATCAATCTGTAAACTAACTTGTAATGCAGGTGGGTATGATTTATCCCCAGCAACAAATTCATAAGAAACACCATTAACTTCAACCAAACTGCAGCCTGGGCTTTTCCTAGAACCGATTTCCTTCATTTCCCTCTTTACCATAACAACATCATCCCATCTGTCAGCTTCTGTATACAAACTGAGCAAACTCATATAAACAGCTGCATTCCATGGTTCTTCTCTCAATAACCATCTCGCCGCTAACTGTCCCACTTCAACATTCTTATGAACTCTACACGCGTTTAGAACTGCACCCCATATAGCAGCATTAGCTTTCAATGGCATGTTGTTCATGAACGTAACCGCCTCTGCAATCAACCCTGCCCGGCTCAGCAAATCGACCACACATCCAAAGTGTTCAATTGTGGGTTCAATCCCAAACTCTGATTTCATTCTCTTGAAATACGTTAATCCTTCCTCGACCAATCCTGCGTGAGTGCAACCAGATAAGAGACCAACAAATGTGATTGCATTAGGCTTAACACCCAGTTCCACCATGTTCTCGAACAATTCAACCGATCTCTCTCCAAAACCATGCATTGCCATGCCAGAAATCATTGCTGTCCATTCTCCTACAAGCTTCACCTCAACTCCTTCGAAAACATGTATGGCATCTTTGATGCTCCCGCACTTGAAATACATATCAATCAATGCAGTATTCATATAACTATCGAACTGATCATTCCCTTTCTTATTCCTAATATACGAATGAATCCATTTGCCAGTATCTAAACTGCCCAAATTAGCAGAGGCAGATATGACACCCATAACAGTAGAATCGTTCGGTTCCAACCCTCGAATCTGTAACTCGCGAAAGAATTCCAACGCTTCATTAAACCGTCCCTTCCTAACACAACCCGTGATCATGGCACTGAACGAAACAACACTCTTCTCAGGCATTTCCTTAAACAGCTTAAACGCAGTTTCAATCGACCCATGATTCGCATAACAAGAAACCAATGTAGTCCAAGTAGCAACATCTCTTTCAAGCATTTCATCAAACACCAAACGAGCAGAATTAATCTTAGCATTTGAGCCATAAAAATGAATCAATGAATTCTGAACAAATACATTAGAACCGAACCCATTCTTCACAACCTGACAATGGGATTCTTCGCCTTTACGGATGTCGCCGAGAACGGAACAGGCTTTGAGTACGAAAGGGAATGTGTATTTGTCCACCGAGGGTCTTCCATTCCTGTGCATTTGGTTATAAAGAACGAATGAATTCTGTGGATTACAACTTGAAAAATAAGCTCTGATCATGGTGTTGTAGACAAAAGTTGATTTGTGCTGAATCTGATCGAAGATCAAGCGCGCGTAATTCAGAGAAGACGGGTTAGAGATTGCGAGGAATGTGATGAGCTTCCGGAGGAGGTATGTTTCTTGTTGCTGGAATCCATTGATTATAATGTGCGCATGAAGTTTCTTCGCTTCTTGCATATTTTTGTTTTACTAGAGCGGATATTTGAGTGCCGCTGGAGCCAGAATTCATATAAACGAGAACAGCACGCATCATACAACGCATATATAAACGTTTTCCAAAATATTGATCCAAAGTCATAGAGCGACATCATTTTTTTTTTAGAATTAAGAAGGATGTATTGATAAGGTAAAAAAATATGTACAGAGTATTTACACAAACAGTTCATAAGAACTCCCATCGAAGAAGACTACAGCTAACTATGGCCTTATAATGTCTGCCCAATGAAATAGAATCTGGTTAGCTGAGTAACCTTTGAAAACATCTAAAGAAGAACACCATAAACAAAGAGTAAGCTTAACTGCAACAATCAGATTGTCTGCAGTCATTGGTTTGCCTCCATATACCCTGGAATTCCTATCCTTCCATAGTTCCCATATGATAGCGTAAGGTAATAGTTCTGCAACTTTTCTTTGTTTGAAATGTAGTCTGTTAAATCTCCACCCACGCAACAAGTCACACACATCTGAAGGCATAATCCAGCTTAGTTTTAATGAGTTCAGAAAGAAATTCCAAACTGAGCTTACATGCTTGCAGTGGAGGAAGATATGGCCTGCTGTTTCGACACTATTGTTGCAGATGACACAAAGGTCTGACGCTACTGGTACTCCACGGTGACTGAGCATTCCCCTTGTAGGTATAGAATTGTGTAGGGTAGCCCAAATCAGAAAAGAAACTTTAGGTGGAATGAGAGAATTACCTAACAGCGAGTTGAAGTCGCACTCATCACCTTCTTCGGTAGCCAATAAATTGTAGAGAGTCTTTGCAGTAAAGTCAGGAGCAAAAGAATCGTTATCCATGTTCAATGTTGTACAGTTGCTAATCTCATTCTTCAGCTCAAGCAACTCATTACTCTCTGCCATGTTTAAGCTATGGTAAAATGAGAATGACCACCTCCCGTCAGATTGCATTTGAGCTATAGAGACCAGTTTTGTACTGCACGCCTTATAGAGCGACATCATCAAGAGGGTTTAATTATGTGGAGGCACATTAGACTAACTCAGAATTATTGTTTATGTAAGATGCATTTGGCCAATTCAGAAGCAATCTCATAGATATGTTGGCAAAGAAAATCCTTCGCTTCATAGTTTGGACAATCATATGAAAATTAATACTCCCTCCGTCCCACATAAATTGAGCTAGTTGGGATTTGCACAATTATTAAGGCAAGTAAGAGAGAGATTAGCTTTTTAATGTTTTTTTCAATTATACCCTTATAAATAATATGATAGTAAAATTTAGAAACGATATATCTCTCAAATTATGACACGTATCTTTGTAAACTTTATACAATTGAAAAGCATTTTAAAACACCTTCGCAACGAGTATAAACATGACTATGAAATTATGAATATTTATTATACTAAGATTTCATAACAATAATCAATAAAAAGGATAAGATTAGAAACATGACCTATATAATAGAACTAGCTCAATTTATGTGGGACAAAATCAAAATAGAACTAGCTCAATTTATGTGGGACGGAGGGAGTACTAGAAAGCATGACATTTTACTAATTCTCTAGACGTACTCACCAAACCTGCAGGTTTCTTGATTTCCCCGTTGACCATCCACCGTCTAAAATCCGTGTGACTATAAAACTCCCTAGTGTCTACTCCTTGAGGAACAAAGGATTTAAGCGAAACGATGTTCTCTGCTTGAGCGTGCAGCTGGTAATCCATGTAAGGAAAATCAAAATCATCATCATTTTCAACAATCTGTCCGGGGATGGTTCCTATCTTCCTCTTGGCTCCAAAAACATCCCCATCAAACGGATGTGTTCTACGTCCACTGCACTTTAAGACCTTGAGATGTTTCGATTGCAAGTTGTAGAGCAGAAGATGTTCTCCGTCAGACCAATACAAAAACAGCTGATCAGAGAAACTCAACATACGAGTAGGCAGGGCAGTAGCAGACGTAGTGTCGAAGTAGCAACAGAAGGGAGCTGGTAGCAAGCCTGCTTGGTCCTTAATCTGAATATCGAACGTCTCCTCCTTGGTCCATACTTGGTTCACCTTATCCTTCAATACATACATATGCACCTTAAATCCGCAACAACAGAAGCCATTCCTCTGACGAATACGAGGATGACTGCGTGCACAATGACCATGGTGGCGGTGATTACGGTTTCTGCGTGTCATTATCTTCTCAGAACATGCAACACAAAGATACCCTCTAAACTCCAGCAGGTGATGATCAATTACTAAACACTGGAACGCACCATTTGTCGTCGTCGCAGTCGTCCCGGTGAGACTACATCCAGTTGGCAGACTAATGAAGCCAATCTTCTCTTCGTGGATGTCGAACGAGAGCAACATGTCAATCTCATTATCATTATCACCCGTACAATTGGTTATCCTCCAGAGAAGCTCACCCCCACAAGGGGTTGCTGACCTGCGAGTAATCCTCGAAGATCTTGTTACCATTCGACCAGGAAATGGATGAGAAGCTGATGGTACGTGGTGCGATCTGAGCAGTACTAGTAACACTCTTTGTCCATGCATAATAATTAGTTGCTACTCCCTGCAATGCAAGGACCATGCAAACAAACTCCTGATCACCTGTTATCGCTGATTCCGCAGTGTAAACAAACACGACCTTGTACTGCTGCGATAACGAATCGAAGCAAAAGCCATGACACAGATGTCTGCAGCTGGTAGGAGTTGAATAGTTGAGGGTGAGCAGTTCCCCCTGGTAGGGTTAACTACATAGAAATGACCACCATCACCTGTAGGATTAGGCCCACTTCTTTAACACAAACCAAACCATTGCAACAACCTACTGGTTCATCCTGGGTCGAACTGGATAAGTCCATTAAAGAGCTACAACTAAGAAGATATCCTTGATCATTATTATCTTTCTCTTCTTCGACACCAAACAAGTAAGTTTTAGACCTTCTGTGTATGTATACATTAAGGAGGTTAAAGACTAGGTTTAACTTGTTCTTATTGTGCTCAAAATGAGAGGAAGCAAATCTTGAATCACGCAGAATTGATTTGTGCCAGTGCTTGCTTGCACAGCTCCATCTGGCTAGATCACGAGATGATAATCTTACGACAATGTTTTGCAGAACTAGTTCCTCGGGAAGATATGGACTACAAGAGCTGAATTGATCGTCGTCGTCATTGGTTTCAGTAATTTTATTCGCCTTTCTTCGTCCATCGGTAACTTGCACAGAAAGAAAGAAAGAAAGAGGAGAAAAACCTAGAAAGTGTGCATGTAAGAATTTTTCAAGATTTTATAATATGGTTTTGTGGAGCATAGAGGCCCATTGGTTTATAATATGGTATCAGAGCCAGACCCACTCCCGCGACTCAACGCTATTCATGCTTGCGGCTTCCGTGCACCACTCTATCATGTGCCCTAGGCCCCGATCTCCAGAACTGTGGTGATGCCGGTGATTTTGAATGTAGCAAAGGTTTTTTGGTGGAGTCATGATGCGATTCTGGCTTGTATCTTCTAGTTAGCTATCGAAGTTGTGTGACGTTTATGCGCACCCTGACAATTCCATGCTAGAAAACTCATGGTGCAACAGTTGTATGGAGGGAGCATGACATCAGTTGATGCATTAACAAGACATTTGCATTGTGCAGAAGTAATGCTTATAATGACTGACTCGAACGTGCAACCAGCCACAGAGGGATACACCAACAAAGACTGCTTGACTCATAAACTTAAAATTATCTGAAGAACAGAGTTTATCATACAGGTAAAATAAATACACCCAACAAAAATGTAACATTTACCAAAAATCAGATTCTTAACCCCCAGCCATCCAACAGTATAACACACCATAGTGTTAATTATTATTACTACTGCAATGATAATTTGGCTGATGTACATTATCTTAAAAGCACAAGGGAAATCAATCAAAATTAAATATGGCACATAACATTCCAGTGATTGCACAAAAGAGAATAAGCAACATCAAGAAATATACAAAAATACGCTCTACAGGCGTCATCTTCCTCTTCCTCGCGATTCTGCAAGGACAAGAGTGCACTAAAAGTTTTCTTCCACAATCATAGCAAAATTCTGTGCTGCATCTGCAATAGGATTAATGATAATTAATTTACTCAGTGAACTATAACTTGATTTGAAATTAAGTATACAACAATCAACTAGAAGAATTGATGAATGGAGTAGGGAGACCTGCAACGAATTACACGGCAACCGAATTTACGTTGTACGTAACACTTGCAGGCCGGGCATCTAGTCCACGCCTCGCGCACAACCGTCTCCATGAACAAAAGGTCGTTTTTGTCTCTTATAATCACTTCTTTTTCAAGTCTGCTGCAAGAATGATATCCAGAGCATGGAAGCATGCAACGGAAACAAAACATTCTCTTGCAATTCGGACACCTCGTTTCTCTGATCACACCACCACACTCGTTCAAAACCAACTCGTAGCAATGCGGGCAGTAATTAAGCTTGTTCATCAACAAACTCTGCTAGAATCAGAGACTCGCAGAGCAAGTCACACCATCTGACAAACAGTTTCGGAGGCACGACGGAGCGACACGAAAGCAGGTCTAGATCGATGGAACAGTAGATATTAGGACACTTGATTGTTGATGTATTGTCATCCTGAACTTTTACCTTAATTTATATAGTTGGCTATACAATCGGTACAGAAGTGATGTGTGGATGAGCACTGGTTGTTCATGAATAGTTTACGTAGAGGAAGAGTTTCGGTGCAAAGGTGAATGAAAAACTTGTTAGGTCACCCATTGTAGTAGCTGCGATATAGATTTTGTGCGAGATGATGAGGGTATATATCTATATTCCAAGGAAGAAAGGGGCTTGTTTAGGGTTCACCAGCTGGCTGAGATTATCAATTTCAGTAGTTTTATTCTTCTTGTTGTGCTTACGCTCTTCTTCGTAATATTTTAGGATTCCGTGGATTTGTGAAGCGTGTAGGTAAGGTTTCCGCATACAGGCCCATCGGTTTATAATATGGTATCAGAGCGAGACCCACAGGCCCATCGGTTTATAATATGGTATCAGAGCGAAAACTACGAGGAAGTAAGAGGAATTGGTCTAATGATCTCTGACCATGCAGGGAACTACTTGGGAGCTAGAGGAATCTTGATCACCCAATCCAACACAACAACGACAGAAATGCCTGCTGCGCTCAGGAGGCTTTCAACTAGGACGGGACAAAAGATGGAGTTCAAGTCGGATTCTTTCCAAGTCATCCGACAACTCAGAAGATTACATGCTGAGATCAAAGGAAGAAGGTTCACAGAAGAAGCACGAGAAAAGGGATTTGAAGAGGGAGCATGGAGCAGTACTACGACCCAAGTTCAAATTTTCTAGCTCTTAACTTAGCAATGCTTACTACTGTTTGGGGAGTTTCTGGTTTTTGAGAGGTGTGTTATATCAAAAACCTTATGCCTGTTAAATATAGCAGGTAGGTACTGCAAACTTAAAGTCGAACGTGATGGGTGGTAATGTCACTTCAAACTGGAAGAGTAGCATGGATCATGTCATGTCAGATGCATTGGCTCAAAATTGCTTAAACTCAAACATTCAGTGCTCCGAAAGACCAAAATCCAAAGATAAATAAATAAATAAAAGCAAAACAGAAAACGTACCAATTACTGATGTGAAAGGATAGCACAGAACCAACTAATAGAAAGCATGACATCTTATTAAATCTCCAGGTGTAATCAGCACACCTACAGGTTCCTTGATAGACTGTTCAAACTCCCAAGTACTATAAAATCTCCTAGCTTCTCCTCCTTGAGGAATGAAGGATTTCAGCGAAACGATGTTCTCTGCTTGAGCGTGCAGCTGATAATCCATGTACGGGAATTTATCATCGCCGCCAATACCATGTCCTGGGCGGATTCTATTCTTCATCTTGGCTGCAAAAACATCCCCATCAACCAAATGCATCCTGCGACCAATGCATTTTACGACCTTGAGATGTTTCGTTTGCAAATTGTAGAGTAAAAGATATTCCCCGTCAGACCAATACAGTAACAGCTGATCAGCGAAACTCAATATACGCAAAGGAAGGGTAGTAGCATCAATAGTGTCAAAGTAACAGCAGAAGGGAGCTGGTAGTTTCTCTTTCATTTGAAGATCAAAAGTCTCCTCCTTGGTCCATACTTGGTTGACCTTGTCCTTCAATACAAACAGATGAACCTTAAAACCGCAACAACAAAAGCCACGCCTCTGACCAATACGGGGATGACTGCGATGACAGCGATGACGGTGACGACGGCTTCTGTGTGTCATTATCTTCTCCGAATGTGCAACACAAAGATATCCTCTATACTCCAGAAGGTGATGATCAATTACTAAACATTGGTGCTCATCCCTGGTTGCCATGGTCGTTCCGGTGAGACTGCATTCAGTTGGCAGACTAACGAAGCGAACCTTCTCTTCGTGGATGTCGAACGAGAGCAGCATGTCAATCTTCTCATTATCATCATTATCACCCGTACAATTAGTTACTCTCCAGACAAGATCACCCCCACAGAGCGTCGCCGACCTACGAGTAGCCATCGAACATCTTGTTACCACTCGACCAGGAAATGGTGGTGCGATCTGTGCAGTACCAGTAACACTCTTTGTCCATGCAAAAGAATTAGTTGCTCCTCCCGGCAGTGCAAGAACCATGCAAACAAACTCCTGATCACCGGCTGATTCCGCAGTGTAAACGATTACAACCTTGTACTGCTGCGACACCGAATCGAAACAGAAACCCTGACACAAATGTGCGCAGCTGGTAGGAACTGCATAGATGAGGGTGAACATTTCACTCCTGGTATGGTTAATGATACTAAGTATACCCCTTTCATCAGTAGGGTTACCCACTGTTTTAATACAAACCAAACCATTACAATAACCTACCAGTTCACGGTAGGCATTGCCGGATATGTCCATCAGCATCCGAAGAAACCCATTATCCTTGTTTACTTCTTCCTCTACTCTTAAAATGTAACATTTACACCGATCGTGTATCCATACGTTGAAGAGAGTAAAGACTAGGTTTAGCTTGTACTTGTTGTGTTCAAAATGAGAGGAAGCAAATCTCGAGTCGTTGAAAATGGATGCATTGTGCCAGTACTTACTTACGCAGCTCCATCTGCGTAGATCCCGAGCTGGTAATCTGACGACGATGTTCTCCAGAACTAGTTCCTCGGGGAGATATGGACGCTGCTGGTTGTCACCATCGATTTCAGTGATTTTCCATGCATTATATATGGAGTATAAAATATCATGTTTACTTTTAATGTTGACGATAATTGAATTCATTACTATGAATTCATAAAATAGAGGTATGCATGGAAAAATTATCTTTGAATTAAAAATCTGTTTATAATTTTCCACCTACATAAATGAAGCGGGAGAGCATATGATAATATTAACAAGATGCAGTATGTGATACTTATAGCTTGATTAGATCCGAAGCAGAAGTCGATCGCATAAGTTAGAAACAAAGAGATTTTGTCCAGGCAAACATTTTTTTGTCGGTTTTGCAAGGGGCATTCCAATTTTCAAGTGCTAAAAAGTGGTTGCCTAGCAGTCAACAATAACGAGCCCAAGCCCATTAAAAAAAAAATAAACTATGGGCATGTCCAAGATTTACATGTGCACATTATTTGGTTTGTAAGATTTATAAGTGTAATATAGAAAAGTCGTCGCAATAAGAAGCAAAAACGATTTTTTTCGGAGTCGTGACAGTAAGAAGCAAACCAATGACGACTTTTTGACCACTATAGCCTTCATTTAATCACCCCAACTCCTAAATAAACCATGCTGTTTTCTTTAGCAAACTATTTGCGAGACAGATCCCCTATTTTAATAAACCATCTGTGATATTAAACAATAAAAAAAGTAGAAACTCATGGCATATAAAAAATATAGAGGAAAAAAACAATAATCCACTTAAAACTGACTACCCAATTTTTGATAGTTCCACACAACACAAACAACCCTAATATAACAAAATTTGTAATCGACAGACATACATGTGTGCAAAGTTAAAGTGCGAAAATGTGTTGATAACACTGGGTTATATAGCTTGTCCATAAGATCTAATTGCATCTACCGCCGTCCTTTTCAAGTATCTCATCCAGATACCTGCTGAGAGTGTTAACATTTTAATTTGTTCTTCCAATCCCAGAAATATTATGACAGACATTTTGCCGCAGTCCCCGAGCATTCAATTTCAACGCACCATGGGAATTTCTGGTCATAAGTTTCCAACCAGCAGCTAGTATGACATATAAATCCACATGCAGAGCAATTGTTGTCCCACAGTATACACTTTTTCACCGCGGCAGTGAGACCAAATATTTTATCTCAGAAGATGGTTAGGGCATCTGCAGTCCCTGAGCTTATTCCTGCACTCACATACTTAGATGGTATATTAGCCAGGTTCACTGACTATAGTGAAGAAATCTGAATTCGGCCAATATCACACAAATACACAGTATTGCTTAAGGTCTGCCCAGATATACCATTCAACAACAACTTAAGCACCCAGAGAGAATTAGGAACAACACAACATAACATAATCAATGTGTTTGTGAAAGAAGCTAGTGTACCTCAGCGTAAATATTCTTTTAATTTGAAGTTTATGCGGTAAATACTTTTTATCCATTCCCAACAATTACTGGTGGCAAACATGCTATGCACAACTCTAGCAAGTAGGTGATAAATAAGGAGAATCATTATAATATCAGATAGGGAGCACCATCACAAACACTCCTGGAAAAATCTGGCCACAATCTAGTTTCTTGTGAACTTATGAAAAGTGATGACTAGGAATTGCTGAATTATCGAAAGATATATCATAAGAGACTGACATACAAATAGCCAGTTTAAGAGAGCTAACTAACGTACTTATCGAGCAACCTCGATCCTATTCACAATGTTGGTTTAACAACCAGGATGTATCGACCAGGGGCTTGTCTGATTTTGAGTAATGTCAAAATGTGACAGGTAAATAACCGGACCTCTAGAAGTACTCAAACACAGCTTCCTATGACTCATACTCCTTCCCAACACATATGTCTATTCCCTTTTCTAGGTCATCCTTTATTAGGGGGGCACAGCATTACCTTTTCTAGGTCATCCTTTACAGGAAGTGTTATACAACCACAACAAAACCTCAAAGTAACATAGTTCATATGGCATAAAACTCAAGATGCTCCAGGAAATCATTTACCTGAATAGGTTTTCTCTGACAATTTCCACACCTTGTGTATGGATTAAGGCCTATCTGATTTTCCCTGCTGCAGATCATCCTAGGGCTTACAGAAAGAGGGTTATACAGACATACACACATACACAAACACAAAATGTTTCGACATATCAATCTCTTGTTGGAAGTTTACTGTAGTGTTTCCACTCTGCTTCTGTAAAGGATGACTGGGTGGGGAACAGATCCCGCTGATTTGCATCTTATTACTAATGTAATCAACACTAAGACAAAAACAAGGATAGATGGAAGAGACGAACAATTCTCTGTATTTCCAGAATCAGTAAGAAATCAATATATCAGGAAAAAAAAGACCCAGTATAATCTCCTAATAAGAATAAGCCAGTTCAAAATGCTATCTTGTTTCTTTCTTTACTAATGCATGTCAAACAATAAGGAAAAAAAAAAGAGATCTTACTAAAATACACATTGCTTCTTTTCTTCGGCTGAAAAGGAATAAAGGCTTTCACTGAACGATCTACATAGTCTTGTTTTGGTGTCACGAACAGCAACTGACGAGGGGATCCCACTGATTTTAATCTCCTCGAACTTCTTATTCTTCAAATCATAAGAAAAAATATACAATGAATCTGGAAGTTCATCATCAGAGTTCTTCTGATGGATTTCGAAGATCATTTGGTCTGTCCCACTGACTGTATCAAAATAAAGAAACCGATTTCGATCCCAACAAACTGCAGGCAATGTGATTGTATTTTCAGTCCAATTCTTGTCACCAGAACTCAAAGTGGTAGCTTTCCTCTTCTCACTCTCCTTGTCAACTTGTCCATATATCCACAGCTTAACATCGCAATTACTCATTCTGCGCAACACAGCAACACGCCCATTCACTTCTATTAGACGAACATTAACTTTACCGCCATCATAATCCGAGTGCTGGCGAAGAATGAAATCAGGGACTTGAATCGTTCTAAACTTTTCACACCCAACATCAAACGCCACTATGAATCCGTCACCGCCAGTATACCTATTCGGGAACCAATAAATAAAACCATCCACACAAACAGAAGGCGCACTCGGTCCAATGTAACACGGCGGCACCTCATAGATCCTTCTCCACGTACTGTCGCCAACAGTCAAAACTCCCCAAATCTCAAAATCATCGCCGAATTTCCACTTACCTACCACTTTATAATCCTTACTAACCGGATCGAAACCGAGTTTGTAAACACAAGAAGACGATTCACTAAACCTAAACTCACTGTTCGCTTTCTCTTCTGTTAACAAATTTGCCCTAACCGACTGTGTCAATTGTTCTCTCGTGCTAATATTGTACACGCAAACATAATGCTCGTGATAATCAACAAAACAAATCAATCCGTTCACAATTCCAACAATACTACTGAAACTAAACGA
>JAJJMA010221635.1:0-14785 GCA_023529015.1 Papaver nudicaule | reverse complement strand
CTTTAGCCTGTCGCACTTTACACGCGTCTCATCCTTGAGTGGGGTGCGGTCAGTTACTTTTAGGGTTTATCCCATACCTCTCGGTGTATTCACTAACTTGCTACCGCCCTTAGGATGGTGACACGTGTCCATCAGATTTCTGGTAACTACAGTTTGCTCCTTTTCTTTTTAACTTCCCGAAGGGTAAGTTAGGAAGAAAATCTTGTCGAAGGGTGATATCATACACGTGCTCCAGCCTATGCTCCAGATTTTGGACACGTCGCCAAATATCCGAATAACTAGAAGCGTCGGTTGAGTAACCCACCTTTTCAGAGGTTGGATATAAAAAGAAATCCTTGGTCTTTTCAAGACCTTTATTTCCTTTTATTCTCTTTCCTCAGAGATTTTCCCTGCCAAGAATCTCTGCTCCACTGTTCATCGTCTCCTCCGCCTTACTTTTATTCACTAAAAGCTTGGTTTTAGACAACAATGGCGCCGAAAAGGTCAGTTTTGCTTATTGTGATCTTTGGTAATTTCTTTGATTTCAAAGAAATCCCTGTTTCTTCTTGATTCCTTCACTGTTATGAACAGTTGCTCCATGGGAAAACCTAAGTTTCAGTTTTCCTTTGTTTTGTGGTTGTTTTTGTTTCAGAACTTCTACTTCCTCTGAGAGGGATGAAGATCTGAACTGTTTGAGGACTCTCCGAAGAAAGCATCATATGGACTCCAGATTCCAGGTTTCATGGGCTACTCCTCAGAGGAGTGAGGGTGTTATCACTCCAGAGCTTCTGAGGGAGAGCAATCTGAGTAGGACCCGAATCATTGTCACCAAGGCTCAACTTAGGCTGGTCTTTATCTTCCTCTTTGGAGTCCCAGAGATTCCTTTGTGTATCGTGCTCTGGCCTCTGGAGTGGACTCTCCCAGAGGATTGTTCCAGTTGAACAATACAGCTTGCAGGATCCTCTCCGAGTGTGCCTCCAGAGCTCGGGGAAGGGTTCTCTTTCAGTCTGAGAAAGTCTCCTTTGATCCTGATGACGCTAAATTCTACACTGTGGAGATTTTCAAGCGCAATTACTGGATAACTCAGGCTAGGAGGGACATCGCTTTTGAGGGTTTCGGAGTGAGCATCCAGAGGAAGAGTGCGGATGAGAGGGGAGGGGCCTATCTGCTTCTGGGGGATGTAGATCCTCCAGGTGGCAGTGAGACTTCTCAATGTGATTTCGTCCGCAAGTCCAATGATCCTAACTGGCATGTTGGCCCTTTGTTGATTGAAGGTCCATTTGTCTTTGGGTATGATAACAGTGGGAATCCCATTCTGGAGGTTCCCAAATCTCTAGAGGATCTCCCTTCTTATCTCCCATGGATAAATGTTTGGACTAGTAGCGGTGCCTCTAGGAAGCGCAAGGGAGGAGAAGTTTCAGAGGTAAAAAATATTTGCCTTAGCTTTCTGAGTATGTGTCCCATACTTGCCCCTATTTTTTAACTCTGAGGGTTATTCTCGCAGCCTGCTAAGCAAATTGGGAAGAAGATCGCTGTCTCCTCCGAGAGAGGGAGGACTGTAGCTTCCAAACCTCCTGCCGCTGCTCGGAGACTGGCGGTTGACTATGGAGATTATGGCCCAGAATCTGTAGGCCTGCCTTTCCATGAAACCTTCCAATCCCAACAGGATGATGATGTGGTTATCGTCCAACCAACCCAACCCTCCAAGGGTAAGTCTTCTCAAATCGCAGGTTTTAGAGATCAGGCTCCAAGGATGATGCTGTGCTAGTTCAGCATGAGGCTGGGTCTTCCAAGAAAGAAAGTACTATGGTGATTCCCTCTGGCAGTTCTCTGGTTGTTTCTGGGTCTGCCTCCAATGTTGTTGCCACTCTCCTTGCTCCTGACTTTCAGAGCAAGAGTTTTGAGGAGCAGGCCAGAGTTGTTGCACCAGAGAATCTTGCCTTGCTGGTAAGTGAGATTCACCCTTCTTACTCTTTCTTAGGTCTTGTCGCTTGTTTCCTGATTCTGAGATTCCTTTTCAGGTCCAGAACTCTTTTGCAGCTTGTTCAGCTAGCTCTCAGTTTTCCGTCCGAGCTCTGGACGGTCAACTTAAAGACTCTCAGAGAAAAGTCTCCGAGCTTCAGAAGAGTCTGAGCCTTCAGAAAGGTAACCCTCCTTGATTTCTTCTAGTTAGTTTTGCACACCTTTTCTAGGACCTGAAATAGTCTTTTTCCCTTAGCCGAATTTGATCAAGCCAAGGTCCAGTGAGAGAGGGATCATAATGACTACCAGAATGAACTCACTCTTAGGGATAGTCAGATCCGTTCCTTGGAGACTGATTTGGGTAAGATGGCGAATACTCTGCCAATCTGGTAAGTGAGGTTCACCCTTCATCCAAAGTATGTTTGCCAATCTCTCAGAGGAGCACTCTAAGACTGTTGAAGGTCTTTATAGACAGCTTAGAGAATCTCAGTCCCAGATTGAATGTTTAGAGTCTGCCAAACGAGGTCTGAAAGACCAAGTTAAGACTTTTGTGCGGTGGCAAAAAGATCATCAACCTATGCTCAATCAGATTGAGGATTATAAGGATGCCTCTGAGCGTGCAGCTGATGAGTTAAAGGCTGTGAATGAGCTTGTTAGAAGGTTACGTGATGCCATGGCAAAGCATGCTGATGCTTGCCCCATGGATGCTCATGCCTTAACTCTTCTAGAGAAGCAATATAGTGAGCTTGATTCTGCCAGGTTGGACACTGAGCAGACTCTGAGGACTATCATATCTGACTCAGAAGGTAGATTAGAATAGGCCTCAGATTTCTTTACTTGTCTTGGCATTTTTCCTATCTTGATGATTTCCTGTCTTATCATGTTTGCTTTGTTCATTCCTCAGGAAAAGCTAGAGAGCTTGAGGAGTTGAAGTTGCAGTTTGAGATTCTCAGGGCTGAGAAAGAGACTCTGGAGGCCAGGGTTGTAGGATTTGAGGAGGAGAAGAAAGAGCATGATGACGATCTCCATAAGCGATATTCAGAGGAAGCTTCTGAAACAGCTAAGTCCTTGAACAAACGATGGAGGTCCAAGTATGATGATCTTCTCCGCTCCATTCAGGCTCAGAAGACTCCTGAGGCATCTCCTAAATTCATGGCTGCTTTGAAAGAAACTGTCGCTCCTTCCAGAGACTCTGAGGCATCTGCTTCCAGAGCCGAGGCTGAAGAACCTGAGGGTGTACCAACCTCTGAGGTCGAGGAAGGCTTGGAGCTCGGAGAGCAGGATGGGGAGGAGCAGCCAGAGGTTGAGAGCCAGAGAACGAGTGCCCTCAGAATCAAGATGCTGATACTGAAGAGCGAGAGGCTTCTCCCTCCAATCTTGCAGAAGATTGACTATCTTTCTCCTTCCTTCTTCTTGAACTGACTTTTCTCTTGGTAGTGTATGTATGGGTTGTTTTTGGTTAACCCTAAATACTTTGATTTTTTGTCTGGGCGCTCCCAAGCTTGGGGGGCAAAACATTTCTGACCCTTATTGCTGTGAATGTATGGGTGTTTGTTTTGTCACTTTCGTGCCCTCAGAGTTAGACAACGTTTTTGCCTTAGACCATGTTTGTCTTAGGTTGCGTGTTTTTTCAACACTTTGTCCCTTAGAGGCTCAACAACTTTGTAAAGTCTTACCAAAAAATTTCGCTTCATTATGGCGAAGATTCCATGTTGGGTCGATTGACTTAGTGGCCACTAAGCCAAAGAGATCATAACTGTACTACCCTGGTCATGATGACAAACTTTTATCTAAGGTGAATTTTGAGAGCTCATTCATTCTGGGATGTTTCGTGAGGGGAGCCATCCCTCAGCCTGCATCTCCAAAATGGCATCCTAAAATGTTATTAGGCCATCCGAGTCATATGGATAAGAGATTTGTCCATAGACTAAGGCAATGGGCAACATTGGGGGAGTGTGCACCTCCCTCGTACCTGAAATACCCTTTTGGGGTCTTTGCCCCTGCATGTTGAGGGACGAATGCCTATTCGTTAGATCTGGGCGTGGGTTGTATGGCTAGTACTTCGAAAATCCAAGGCTAGATACTTTCTTGTGATTTTCTGAGGGCTTCGAAAATTAAAGGAAAGAGACATCTTATAATTTTCTGAGAGTTTCGAAAATAGAAGGCAAGAGACATCTTCAAATTTTCTGAGAGTTTCGAAAATAGAAGTCAAGAGACCTCTTCAAATTTTCTGAGAGTTTCGAAAATAGAAGGCAAGAGACATCTTCAAATTTTCTGAGAACATAGACATAATAATAACAAAAGATTTTATTAATATTCCAGAGGTTGTACATGATTTTTTTCAAAAGTACTTAATATTATTTTGTACATAGCATTACAAAGCTCTGAGAGACATTTCCATGTACGGGCTTTGAGACTTCTTGAAGGATTCTGGCTCCTGTCATGCCTTCTCGAAAGTAGGTTCTATTGTTGTAGTCCCTAGATAACTTTCGATTATAGTTCTCCATCTTCGGGAGTGCTACTTCTCTCATTTCCCATGGATTATCTATCCTAGACAGTATCTCATTGGTGGTGAGGTTTTCTTCCCAGGCTTCCGTCTTAGTCGCTGGTATCATGGCCTCAGTGGGTATGATTGCTTCCGTTCCATATGCCAGAAGGAAAGGAGATATCTCTGAGACTGGATCTTTTGTAATCCTACATTTCCATAGGATATTGAATAGCTGCTCACACCACCTTTCTTCGTATTCTTCCAGAGCATCCTTAAGCATATTAGCTATAGTTAAGTTTCTAAGCTCTGGGGCCGAATCTTCCCGTTGTGGGATTGGTGTGGCTTTGCTTCTCCTTATGTGAAAGGCATTGCATAACTTGTTCATTTTTGGGCCACTGAATTGCTTCTCATCATCTGACATGATAGTTGCTGATATCCCAAAGCGACAGACGATTTGCTCAAATACGAAATCGTGTATGTCCTTGTCTCGGATGTTGGCTAAAGCTCTCGCCTCCACCCACTTGGTGAAGTAGTCAGTGGCCACTATCAAGTATTTCCTGCCCTTTGTCCCTCGTTCTAGGGGTCCTACTATATCTATGCCCCATTTGGTAAATGGCCATGGGCTTAGAATAGAGGTCACTTCAGAGGCTTAAAAATTTCTTCTGTACTTGCGACAATCTTTGCATCGGGCAGACATTTCTTTGGCATCCAGGTTCATTTAAGGCCAATAATACCCTGAGGTCTTAGCCTTGGATGCTAAGGATGTTCCTCCGAGGTGATTTCCTGCCTCCCCATGATGGATGGCTTCCAGAATTTCCATTCCTTGCCTTCTGGTGAGGCACCTTAGGAGAGGTCCCAGAAAAAATTGTCTGTACAGTTTCCCGTCTCGGAGACGGTAATTCTTGGCTCGTGATATTATCTTGTGAGCATACTTTGAATCTGCTGGGTGCGTTTTCTTTTCTAGGTATTGGTGAATAGGTATTCTCCAATCCTCTTCTGTGGGTCCATCGTCAGAGGACGGCTCTTCTCCCATCTCAGTAGTGAATACCTTCACTTCTGGCTCTGGGGCATCTGGCTCCTTCAGAGGTACTGAGGGTAGTAGAACCCTGTCTACTATGATGCTAGCAATCTTAAGATCGTTCAGCATTGATGCAATGAAGGCCAGAGCATCCGCATGTCGATTTTTGTTCCTAGAGATGTGCCTGAGAACGAGGCCAGGTATCTTGTTTATGTATTCCTGAGCTTTCTTGTGGTAGGCTTGTAGGCATGGGTCCAGAGTTTGATATCTTCCCTCTATCTGCCTTACCACTAGCTGCGAATCACTTGTTAGCCTTACATCTCTGAGCTCCATCTCACAAATCAACCCCAGAGCGTGTATGACCGCCTCATACTCCGCTATGTTGTTTGTGGTGGGAAACTCGAGTCTCAAGTTGTGCACAATTCTTCTTCCAGTAGGAGTTGTGAACACCATTCCAATGCCTGCCCCATCAGCGTTCTTTGACCCGTCAACAAACACTTCCCACATGGTAGGATTTTCCGCCCTCAGAAGCTCTGGGGGGTCTTCCAGCTCATCCTCAAAACCAGGTATATCTTCGAGTTCCTCCTCTTCGGCCAGAGGAAAGTCTGCTAAGAAGTCAGCTACAGCTTGGGCTTTGATGGCAGTTTGAGGCTGGTATTGTACTCCAAATTGTTTGATCTGGGATCCCCACTTTGAGATCCTACCAGCCCCTTCAGAGTTTCTGAGTACTGAATCGATGGGCAGTTTGGTGATCACAGTTATGGGGTGAGCGTGGAAGTATGTTCTCAATCTCTGAGAAGCAAATACCAGCGCCAGAATTATCTGCTCAATCTTAGAGTAATTCTTTTCGGCAGGCCCCAGAGTTCTACTGATGAAGTAGATGGGCCTTTCCTCACCTTCCACTATGCGTAAGAGTACTGCACTGATAGAGTGGGAGGTGGCTGCTAGATAAACGTACAAGGGTTCATCCGGTTCAGGATTTTGTAGCATAGGAATTGTTGCCAAATACTTTTTGACGTTGTAGAACGCCTCTTCACATTCCTTACTCCAGACCATCTTCTGGCCCTTCTTCAGGATGTTGAAAAAATGTTTGAGTTTGTCGGAAGATCTTGCAATGAATCTTCCCAATGCAGCCAATCTCCCATTCAACCTCTGGACGTCCTTCCGAGTTACAGGTGAGGGCATCTCTGTGATAGCTCTGACCTTCTCAGGGTCTACTTGTATACCCTCCCTTGTGACCATGTAACCTAGGAACTTCCCAGAGGTGACTCCAAATTCACATTTGAGTGGATTAATCTTCATGCGAAATTTCCTCATCTGAGCGAAAATCTCTTCAAGATCTCTGACGTGATGTCTGGACTCTTTGCTTTTGACAAGCATGTCGTCTACATAGACCTCCAGAGTTTTGTGAATCCAAGGTAAGAACATCTTGGACATCAGCCTCTGATAGGTGGCCCCTGCATTTTTGAGTCCGAATGACATCTTTGTGTAACAGTACAGCCCATTGGGAGTGAAAAATGCAGTATGCTCTTCGTCTTCCTGCGCCAGAGGGATTTGGTTATAGCCTGAATAACCATCCATGAATGATAACAGTTCGTTCCCAGAGGTAGCATCAACTAGTTGATCTATGCTCGGGAGTGGGAAGCTGTCTTTGGGGCATGCCTTGTTTAGGTCACTAAAATCTATGCATATCCGTACCCCAGCGTTGTTTTTCTTCGGGACCAGTACCATATTGGAGATCCATAGCGGGTACTGCACTTCCCTGATGACTCCCGCCCTTTCCATCTTCTGAAGCTCCTTCTGGACTGCTTCCTGATATACTGGGGCGATCTTTCGTATTTTCTGCCTCACAGGTTTGACACCTGGATTGATTCGGAGATGATGATGGCTTATGTCTGTGGGGATTCCAAGATGTTTGAGGCATAATTCGGGGTCGATTCCCGGCATATCCTCCATCTTCCATGCAAACACATCGACATATCTCATCAGCATCCCTACGAGTTCTTTTTCAAGGTCTGGATCCAGGAGGGTCCCACTTTTAACCATCTTTGGTGTGTCTGGGCCTCCAATATCCACTTTCTTTGTCGGCTCAGACGTGTAGAATACATGCTTCTGGGGGCCTAATTCTGTCTGAGCCTTTGATTGCTATAACTTCCAGAGGCATCAGCCATCTGGGCATCCTCAGAGATTTGGTGGATAGTCTTTTCCTTGAGTTTCTGGACCATTAATTCTAGGCAAGCTAGTCTAATGGCCTCCTCCTCTTCTCTGTCCCCAATTCCCTTGTTCTTGGCGATTGCTTGACGCATGATCCTCGCAGAGGTGGAACATTCGATGAACTCATCGATTTTCTTCTGGCATTCCTGCTCCAGAATCCTCTTCTTGATGTTTCTGGGAGTATTAACCTTTTCCACACAGTTTCTCACATCTACCTCTGAGCAGTATCTAGCTTCTCTGGGATCTCCCATAATCTCAGCTATTCCCTCTGGGGTGGGGAATCGTAGTCGTTGATGGTAGGTGGAGGCAACTCCCTTGATACCATGAATCCACCATCTGCCCATGATGGCAGAGTATGGTGAAACAACGTCAACTACACAGAATGTCGTAGAGGTAATGATTTTTCCAGCGTGTACTTCCAGAGTTATTTCTCCTTTGGGCTTAGTGGAAGAGCCATTGAATCCGTATACCATGTAGGTTGAGGGGATTAGGCATTCATCTTTCAGACCCATTTTCACGAATGTGCTGTAGAACAAGATCTCCACGGAGCTTCCTCGATCCACCAGAATCTTTGGGATGCCCCACTGCCCGATCATCATGGTCACTACCAGAGGATCGTTGTGAGTCTTCCCATTCAGGGGAACCTCGGAGGCTGAGAATGAAACTGGCCTTTTCATCCATTCCTCCATGGGGAGTTCTAGAGCCATACTGAATATCTCTTCCCCACCTGCATTTCTCTTATGGATTCTCTCCAGAGAGTTTCGCCCCAGAGATGACTCTGAGGGCATTTCTACAGAATGGGTGATGGTGTTGCAATTGAGATGTTGTGCCTCTCTGGGCATCTCCACCCTGAATATTTTTTCCACCGCCTTCTGGGCATTCCCAGAGTCTTTGCCGATGTACTTTTTTAGTTCTCCACTGCTTACTAGTTTCTCTAGCTCTCTCCTTAAATGCCTGCATTTGTCGAGAGAGTGCCCATTCCATTCATGCAGCTCACAGTAATCCTTACCGTTCTTGCATTAATCAGGTTGAATACCCTTTCCAATTGGATCCTCAAGGGGGAGCTTGCCCTTGATTTCCTTGTAAATGGTGGACCTCGGAGTGTTAAACTTAGTGTAAGTGGCGTCGTCAAAATCCCGCTTTTTGTTATCCTTAGCTGATCCTTTGCCTCTGAATTCTCTGGACTTGTTCCTCTTGATCTGAGAGGTAGGGACAGTAGCAGGAGGTTGAGAATGAGTGATGTGGGGTTGTGGTTCCACCACGTTTGCCCCTCTACTCGTGTTCCCAGAGAGCAACTTGTCGTAAGTGCCATCCTGCGTCTCCTCTAGCGCTATGAATTCTTCTTGTATTCTCCTGAGATCTCCCAGATTGTCTGGGGTTTCATTCCATAGCCTGACGAAGAGGGGGTCTGTCTTGTTCAAAGAATTTTTGAAGCCAATGATAGCATAGGCGGCAGGGACCTTCCCAATCTCAGCACATAGTTTCCTCCACCGGTCAACTAGGCTTCTGAGGGATTCTCCCCTTCCTCTTCTGAGGACGAATAATCGCTCAATTCTGGGTTTGACTTTGTTGTTATGCATATAATTCTCTAAGAAGATCTCTTGGAGATGTGCGTACGACGTGATTTTTCCTTTTTCCAAGGAGTTAAACCAGGTCAGAGCTTCTTCTTTGAGACTCCCAGGGAAGAATTTACACATAATCCCTTGTCGATTTTCCCATGGCATCAGAGCCATTTCATAGTCTTTTATGTGCTGAATAGCATCACCCGTACCGTCAAACTTGTTCTGGAAGTTCAATGTACATCGTTTGGGTATTCGAAGGGCATTGATCTCTGGGGTGAATTGTGAGCGCTTAACATCTTCCATTACCTCTGCCAATCGATTCCCTTCCTTTCTGACGAGCTTTGGTTTGTCCTCAATACTCAACACCATAGCTTTCCTGAGATTAACGTCTTCTTCCAACTCCCGAATTTTCCTTTCTCGGGCCGCCAAGATGTCTTGCAGAGATGGCTCCACATAGCCTTCCTCAGAATCATCGTCCGAGGAGTCGTCCAGAATCACTTCAGAGACTGGATCATCTCTAGGTCTCTTATACTTCAAGTTCCTCCTGTCTTCTTCCTCATCGTCCGAGGAATCAGATGAGTCACTATCAGTAATCACGACCTTTTCTTGCCTCAGCTTCTTGTTAGCCTCAGAGATCTTAAGGATCTTTCTCCTCATAGTTCTGATCTTGTTTCTTCGTGCTCTCCTGGTGTTCTCTGGGGTGGATTCTGGATCTCTGAACACAGGATTACCTCTCTCGGCACGAGTTGGCTTCACCCTCTGGGTGGTTTTGTTTGCTCCAGAGTGCCCATTTTCTATGGAAGTTCTCCTCGCTCCTCTGGAGGGTTCACCCTTCCCAGAGGTACCTTCATGATGTCTCTCTGAGACTCCTGTAACTGTTCTGGAGGGTTCACCCTTCCCAAAGATATCTTCTCGACCTTTCTCTAGGACCTTCCCTCTGGGAAGTCCGTTTAGAGCGTCGATGATTTGAACGTTTCCCTCTAGAGATTCCTAGAACTGTTTGTGTCTGTCGTGTGCAGATCCAAGTCCTCTTCTTCTCTCTGAGAGTCAACTTCCGCCCTCATAACCGTTACCTCGTAGGCAGGTTTTTTCTGAGGGGGCTTGGCGTGGTTAGGGCTGCATAGAAACCGCCCGAACCGCCAAACCCGACCGCTAACCGCCAAAACCGCAAAAACCGCACCCGTTCCGACCGCCAAAAGTCGGTGGCAGTTTTGAAAATGCAAAAACCGACTATATCGGTTCGGTCAGTAGTTTTGGGTATTTAACCGACCGAACCGACCGCCCATGAACCGACTAAGACTACCATTAATATAGACCATTGATATTAGATCTAGTCTAATCTAGGCCATCCATTTTAGCAAACCCTTAGTATATAAAGCCTTCTAAGTTCTAACCCTAAGCCTCACTCTAGTCTTCTCTTCTGTCTGCGTCTTCTTCTTCTCTTCTACTCTACTCTCTCTCTCTCACTCTCCTCTCCTCTTCTGTCTGCTACGCCACCACCACCATCTAACTCTTCTACTAAGTGCTTCCCTGAGTTCAGTAAGGTATATAGTTCTCTCATCTCTCATCTCTGTAACTCTGTTTTTGTTTTATTTTAGTTCAGTATTTTTTTTATTCTGATCTGGTTTTAGTTGTTGATGCTAAAGATCATGATTTAGTTAGTTTTTTGTAACTCTTTATTGCTGATCTGAATCTGATGATGCTTGTTCTTGTTTTGATTTTTTGTTTAAATTGAAACCCTAGATTTTAAAGTTTGGGGGTTTTTACACATGAACTTGAAAAAATGAAAGAAAGATAGCTTACAAATCATGGGTCCTTTTAATTTCTTAAGTTTTATCATTGTATTGTAAGATTAGCTCAATATGTTTGTTTGTTTGCTTGCTTGGTATTCTCAGATTCATAACCAGTGAGTACTAATACAGTAATACTGTTTTATTGTGTAGGTACTGACTTGTTGTGAATCTTGTGTTTTACCTGTGTAGCTAGTTGTAGGTAGGGGTTGTAAAATGGATGAATCTTCTCAATCTTATGCGGTAATTTTTTGTGTTTTGACTCATGCATGCTTGTTATTATCTGATGTTCTGTTTCAGTGTGACAAATCATACTGTTTTACCTGAATGTATGCACTTTGATTTGTTATCTTGTGCATTTGATCACAAATCATTTAGGGTGTTTACTTGAACCTTATTTCTTTGAATATAATAGAGATTATATGGATTTGTTGTTGCTGCTGTTTCATGGTGTTTTGTTGTTCTTTAGTTTAGACTCATGCTTTGTGTGACAAATCATGCTTCATGCTTTAATGGTTGGATGTCTAATGCATGGCTTTTTTTTGTTCAAGTCTAGATGTCTACTGCTTCTCCTGTGATACTCAATGATACAAGTCACCACACATGAATTTTTATGCCACTGTTAAGTTTTCTGGTTCTACACATGTCACCACACATGAATTTTTATGGCAAGTTACTTTGGTCCATCAACAATTGGTTAGTTGGAGAGATAGTGTAGGAGATCCCTTTGCTTCACGTATGGCTGATGTAATGTTTAAAAAATATAATGAGTATTGGGGTACCTATGAAAAAATGAACTCTGTCTTGTTTATTGCTCGGTTGCTTGATCCCCGAGAGAAAGAAGAGGGTTTGAAATTTATTCTTGGGAGTTTATAGGAGCAAAAAGAGTACATGGTTTCAAAGGTCTGGAAAAAGGTGAGAGAAGATTTTGGGAGGTTGTATGAAGAGTATAGGTGTTTGTATTCAACTGGAGAGAATACAAATGGTGCTGTTGATGTAGATGTTGCCCCAAATGCTGTGCAAGAGGACAATATTGAAGCTATAATGAATATGAGGAAGAAAAGGCACCGAAGAAACAGTGATTGTATTGATGGGAAATCTGAAGTTGATAGGTATTTGTTGGATGAATGTGAACCAGATGATGAGAAGTGTGACATATTGGCTTGGTGGCAAGTCAATTCTCCGAAATACAAGATTCTCTCCTACATTGCTAGGGATATACTGGCGGTTCCCGTAACTTCAGTTGCATCTGAATCGGCTTTCAGCACTGGAAAGCGAGTTCTTGGACCATGGAGAAGTTCACTATCTGCTAGGACAATTGAAGCTTTGATTTGTACACAAAGCTTTCTGAAAACTCCCATCCCTCTTGATTTTCTATCTGAATTCCAACCTGATGATGCTGCAAGCATTGAGGAAGGTTTGTATTCAACTATATCTATATGTTTATATTTCTCAACTTCATAGTCTTCATTCTTACTATCTGATCTTATATCTTGTGTTGTGTTATTGCAGAGATCTTGGGTCCTCTGCCAGGTCCTACAAACTTTGAACAAGACTAAAAGATTGATGAGGAAAAGCCTGACATGTCATGGGATGATCCAGGGTGCTTGAAGCCTTAGTTACTGTTCTTCTTTTGTTTATTTTGAGTGTTTAAGACTTGAAATTTAGACTGTTGTTTTTCTTCTTTCTCAGAACTTGTTAGTTGGTTGCTCAGTCAGTATCTTAGTTGCACACTTGCACTTGTTTCAGTGAATTCAGTACTCAGTAGAGTGCAAACTTGTTAGTTAAAGTTTTTTTTTGGGCATAATTGTGTATATTTGGCAGGTTCGAATTCTTGAAATTTTATTTACATATTTGCCATCGGTTGAAACCGCTGGAACCGCTTGGCGAACCGAACCGTTCGGTTTAAAAAAAAAAAACGAACCGATTTATTTAACAGTCGGTGGCAGTTTTGAAACTGCCAAAACCGCCTATGGCAGTTCGGTGGTCGGTTTTGGCTAAAACCGCTACCGACCGACCGTTGTGCAGCCCTAGGCGTGGTAAACCTCTGTCAAGGGTTTGGTTTTCACAGGTATGCCACTGGCAGTACCCTTCTTTCCTTGTGCCCCAGGTCCTTTCCCTGCAGTGTTGGTGGTTTTCCCCAGAACCCCATTACTGGTGCTCTGAGGCACCTTTGCAGCAAAGCCTGGAGGTGCACTTTCACCAGAGGCGACAGTATCCTCTGGGACTTCACGATCCATATCCTGCAATCCACTTCTGGTCGTCCTCCTCGGAGGGTCCCTTCCAGAGTTTGTGGTGCTCGCAGTCTTCATTCCTCCTGAAAAACAAAATCAAGGTTTAACCTTCCTGTCAGAGTGTAACTCGACAAGTGCTAGTTGTAACATGACAGTTTCAGAGATCCAAGAAATCCGTACGCCTTTTCAAAACATTTTGAAAACTTTAAGGAAAAGGACAAGAAAATGATTGGATAAGTTAAAACTGGTAAGAAGGTTGGTTGGGTCATCAGGTTTTGTTTGAAAGTGAAGTCAACAACGTCAGCGACACCATCACTTTTCAGAAAACCCTCTGCTCCTCCATTAATGGTGTTTTTTGGCCAAAAAACCAAATCTGGGAGGATTCCAGTTTCAAAAATATCTGCTGTTGGGAGAAATCAACAACATGAGTTTTGTTTATCCTTTGAAAACAAAATCTGGGTTCAAAGATAAAAGTTAGGGTTTTGCAAAAAATCAAGTTTTTGTAAAGAAAATCAAGGATTTTTCACAAATAATTCATAAAGAAGTAACTTTTAACACTTAAAAGCATAAAAGGTCTCATCTTTACTAAGAATACTAAGCTTTCCTGCGAGATCTATGAGATCCAGGAGCTTTTCTTCCTCACCGCAAAGATTGGGTTAAGAGACAAATGAAAAACTTTAGAAATAGACCATGAAGGATAAATCCTTTACCTAGTCCCTGTTTCTAGTGCCAAAATGTGAGCCTCAGAATCTCTGAGACCACACCCAATGGTCTTAGATGAAGATCTACTCAAGAACACTCAAGCATAAACACATCTAAGTTATAGTCAAGAATCTAAAAGCGATCCAACATAAAGTAAATGCAAGAAAGTAAAAGAATCAAGACACAAGCATGTTTTTTAACAAGGTTCTTCCTCACGGTGGAGGCTTACATCCTTGGTATTTCATTAATCATGAGTATGGTGACAAGCCTCAGCTACCTTCAAGATTAACTAAGTTCTTCAAGCTTTTTCCCAAGTCTTGAGCCGCTATCCAAGTCTTCAAGCTTTTCCCAAGTTCTCACTCACAAGTCACAAACCTAGCCTTAAGAGTTGTATCCTATGCTAGGGTTTCTATTGCGAGTTCTAACTTACCTACTAACTCTCAAGAGCTGGGTATTTATAGACAAGAAGGTAAGGGAGTACATATTCCAGTATTACAAGGGCTATGGAAACTAAACTATTTCTATTTATTCCTCGAGATACGCAGTCCCTTCTGGGAGTCCTCCTCTCTGGACGCCCGTCTCTGAGATACGCTCCAGAAGTGTGTTTGAGCCTTCCAGAGACACCGTACGGTCTCTGGTATCCGGTCTTCTAGTACGCCATCTCTCAGAATGTCCCTTGCAATGTACCTTCCAAAATACGACTCCTTTAATTCCTCTCGAACCATGTATTTTCGGAGAGTATTCTCTGAGGCCGGTCCCCAATGGGACCTTCCAGAGAATACCCTCAGTCTTGTAGTTTCCAGACTGTTTGACCGCATTCTCAGAGAAACCCTAGG
>JAJJMA010221634.1:79149-95099 GCA_023529015.1 Papaver nudicaule | reverse complement strand
ATTGCTAGAGTATCAAGATCTATTTCTCCCAAACCACCATGTTTCTCTGCAATTAATGTGAAATTTTTTCTCCGAAAACAAAAATGTTGGATCATTTTGAGTTGTGAACTGATTTGCTAGTATCGTTAGTCATATAGTTTTTAATTTTAGCTATATGCTAATATTTGATGAAACTGGTGAAAAATTTGTAATTGATTAAACTTCCCTCCACTCTCACAAAACATTTGCGAGAAACAGACATCCCATCTTCAGCGCATACGATCCTACTTATGGAGAACATAAAGACAAACCAATGAGAAGAATAAAAATAAATCAAAAAGATAAACTCACGAAGAAGAAAAAAAGAGCGGGAATAAAAAAAGCAGTAGAAAATATGATCAACTGAGTGATCCAGAAACTAACACATGCAAATCTGAGTGCCTATATACAACCTACAGGACCACCCTCACCACCATTACAACTGTTATGCTTCCCACCGACCTTGATATTTCCTTCGGTAATACTCTTTAAACACATGATATGTGTACACTGACGGCAAAGAAAATGAACATTTAGTACTATTGAAAGATCAAAAGACAATAAAAGTTTTAATAAGTCTTGATGATGATACTTTCTTAACATATTAAGATGAACAACTTCCCCACCCAAAGGAACATTAACCGAAGGCTCTTGCCCCTGCAAGGTGACTAAGAACATGAAGATGAGACTAATGTTAGATGCTAACCAGGAAACATATCGTGAGGTATCGATATACTTTATACTGCGGCAACTACATCAATGATTACATGACCTGCAACAACAACAACAACAAAAAAGAAAAAAAAATAATTAGAACATAACTGATTAAACGAAACTCTCACAAACGAAGTGAATAAGTTTTATACTTACTGGTAAACCCTGATTTGCAAAATTAAAAATAAAAAATAAATCAAGACATTAGATGACAAAATTTTTAATGATCCCCAGTATAGGCTTCAGAAACCGCAACACAACTAACTCATCAGAAAATATGTCGTTTCTTCATAAAATCTTCAAAACAAACAACAATGAAGGATCGTTGAGCAATCAATCTCATGTAGTTATCCATACAACACAAACCTATAAAATTTTCTATTGGTTTGAGAACTTTACCGAAATAATCAAACAAACCTTTGAGTTGTTATTGAAGAAGAGGGGCGGCTATGGTTCTTATCTTTTTGCTTGAACCTGATATACGAAAGACGATGCGACAGAAAAAAGAAAGACGAAGAATACAAAGTTTTTTTTTTGTTAGAATTTCCGTATTTCAAGCTGGGTTGCACGGACTCAGACACAGAGACGCGGACACGAGCGAGGTCTCAAAATTGTAGGACACGGACACGTTTATATATTTAGTAAATATATTACTAATATATGAAATTAATGCTAGGAGAAGTAGTATAAAATGCTGAAAATATACAACCTTCACACAAAAGCATGAATGGCTCAATGGTTAAGCTCCTTAGGTGGGATTATGACCTTGAGAGTTTGAATCTCAAGGGAGAATATACTAAATTATCACTTTAAAGTAGAGAGTTTACCGAGTTGGCTGAGTTGACCGCGTCATATGCGTGTCGTGTCCGCGTCTGTGTCCGACACGAGTCCGACGCGGACTCGGGCCCAAAATCGGCGCGTTTGTGCAACCCAGATTTCAAGTATAAAGATTTTTTCTATCAACTCATTCTCACCGAAAGACTTTTCCTCGGATTTTCCTAAATTTTTTTGTAAGATTATTTTGTTTTACTTGTGGAAATATATCGTTTCAAAATACTTTTCCTTTTTTGAATAACTCTTAATATGTAAGGAGGGCAAATATATTCTATTACATGACATATATTTTACAATCTTTTTTCCTTACCTTTTTTTCCTTAATTTGTTTTGTTATTTTATTTCGTTTTTATTACCTTTCCTTTTTTTGCTTTAGAAAATTATTTCGTAACCTGTTAATTTTTATTTTTATTTTTTTAATTCCTTATTACTTCAAAAACTTTATCAACGGTCCGATTATCACTTAATGTATCGACCAATTAGACGCAACTATTCTGTCACACCCCCAATACAAAAGAGGGTTAAAGACCATGGAAAAGGGGGTGAACACTACCGAAGAACGTGCACCTTAAGATGAAATTCTACACCTCGAAATCCATCTAAATTCAACGGTCACGAAATGTCAGAAGATAAGGAATGTCTAAGCACTATATATAGTTTCCTATCATGGCTACATTTAGTTTTTATAAGACTTCACACAGAAACCCCTGCTACATAGCTTCCTCTTATCGAAGTGACGCGTCACGTGACTCTTAGCTTCGGTGCTAATGCTCTATATGCACAAACAGTAAACAATTCTAGCTGCATAAGTTAATATGAAAAATGAGGCTTATCCAATGATGGCTCCTAGCACATGCTCCTATAGCTAGCTTAAGTATGATTTTCTTTTTAGAAATACTCTAAATGGTTTTATACTCTGTATTGGATTACCGATGAAAGCAAATTTGAAAAATTAGTTTTTAAGATTCTTCCTTTTCCGTTCATGTATATTGATTTAGAGTAGCGATTTAGAGTTTAAAATTTATTCCCTTTTGTCTGCAACTTATAAGCTTTGGGTTGAGTGTTTGGAGGGAGTTGTTGGTGATCGAAGTATTGCATCGAAGGTGAGTTGCATCTTCCACAAGGCTGGTTGTTGAAGTTGTTTCGAGGGAATTACTGTGTATTCATCGACACTGTCAAGTTAGATCATCAAAGTTGGTAGCTCGATATTTGCTGCTTCAATATCGCTGTTACGAGCTCCTGGAGAAATATTATGATGAATTGAACTTGCTCCTTTGATTTGTGGTTCGTAGCTAAACTCGAGTGAAACTCCACAAGCTTCGATGGGTAATACTAATAATTATGATCAAAAAATCTGTGAATCTCATCCTCCCTCCCTCATCTAACTGAATTGGGGTGTATCGAGTTTGAACCAACGAGTGATTTTGAAGATTCTCCGAAAGCTTTTCCCAAGATGAATTGAAATGCTTTATCCCTTGATAGGATTTGAGATTACCCCCAAAAGCTTTTCATCGATATGCTACGCGCGCCGCTGCCTTTAGAGTGAAATTTGTAATACAAGTTCGAGATGATTGTTGTAGCCGATGAAGAATATTGCTCCGAAGTTGTAGTTGTTTTTGACTTCGAGATAAATTGGTGTGATGGAGTTGTCCATCATTCCAGTGTGTTTGTAATAGCACATTTATCACCAAACACGTGGCAAGATGTCGAGGCGGTAGCAACTTAGTACGCTGCCACAAGACGCAGCGCGAAGGGACCAAAAGTTGTTTTATGAGATCTCGAGACCATTTGAAATCAACGGCTGAGATGCGGTCAGACCCAGCTGGACGGGATTGGACCGCTCAGAGGTGGTTGAGAATTCGCAGCAGCATTTAATGCCAACGGATCTCTGCGCAGAGAGACGTGATTGGCACAAGAGAAAGCGTGATCCACCATGCCGTATGGAGATCATCAAGAACCGCGTATACATCAAACCGCACCAATTCAGACCGCACGGGATTAGCCTGGTGAACAGTGAATTATACTAGAATTTTATAAATACATGACCCCTCCCATTGAGAGAGGGGTCGAAAAAAATCAGCCCAGAGCTAGAATATGAGAGAGAGAGTGTGTGTTTTAGTAAGAACTCATCCTAGTCTAGGAAGAAGAGAAGCTATTAACCCATACTTGTAAGTCCGATGATTCACTCAAAAGTAACTTATGTCTCTTCAATGATACTCATTTAAGAGTGGAGAAGATCTTTATTATCATTCGAATATAACTGGCTTATGCATTATGAGTCATGTTTAGGGCAATTCCTATGGGGTGGGCAAACCCAGGATTTGCCCATTTTGGTGCCACTGTGGGGTGGGTAAAGCATCAAATTGGAAGAAAACGGAGGGGCAAACCAATATTAATGTTGGTTTGCCCGGTGAGGCGTGGGAAGGACCGATCGGCACTTCCCACGCCGCTCGGTCCTATCTACATCGAGCGGCTTATATTAAACCGCTGGCGGCCTTGGCTAGGCCGCCCGGTCCTAGTTGGGCCTTCAGAAAATGGCTATAAATACGACCATATCCCGTTCATTTCGAAAACACTCCCTCACTCTTAACATGTTTGTGTTTCGTCCAAGCTTTACGGTCGACGAAGATGAATGGCTTTGTAGGAGTTTTGTGTCAGAATGGGAAGATGTTGTCCCCCCTCATCATGCAAACAACGGTGTGTTGAACTATAATTTTTGGGACGGGGTATTGGATAGGTTTTGTATAGCCACTAGAAATCAAAATCGTCGTGGTAGGAATACGCTGCCTTTTCGTTGGGGGGAAATAAACAAAGTTGTAAACGATTTTGTATGTTTAACCCGGGAAGTAGACTTTTGGAGACTAGAAGGCGAAGAAGATGAGTTTGTGTTAAGTGCAACGAGAGAAGCTTAGGAAAGGATGAGAGGTCAAACATTCCCTTACTTCAGGTGTTTCACTATTCTCATGGTTTTACCGAAGTATAACCCGTTTTCCATTGATCAGCTTGACTAGATTTCAAACGATGTGGTAGTAGTAGTGGTAAAACTAGTGGTTGTAGTAGTAGTAGTTATTTATTGTTTGTACCACTTTTATCTGCGAAAGATAAGTTATTAAACATTGGTAAAACTGCTTCGACATTGATTTAAACTTTATACATTAATACTACAACGCCATTACAGGGAAATGAAATTAAAAAAAAAAAGGGAAAATACAAAAACATTTTACACGGAGCTTCAAAAACCTACTCAAACCCACTCAAACAACTTTCAAAACCCACTACAAACTTGATTCTCAATCATCATCTTCGTCACATGGATCATCCGGTGCTTGTGTTTCATCATCATCAGTCTGTTGAGTTGCCAAACCAGTAACCAGACCAGGTCCACCACAGGTTGGGGTACGCACAGTTGCATACTCACTCATCCCTCCACTGTGTCCAAGGAAAGAGTTAATTGGATCCATCATACCAGCACCAGGACCATATACGTTCGGGGAAACTCCAGGCATCATACCGGCACCAAGACCATACCCGTTTGGAGAAATACCCTGCCAAGCTGGACCGGTAGGGTTCTGCCATTTGCAGGGGTTCTGCCAAGTAGACGGGCCTCCAGGAGTGGTAACCCTTGACCCTGCCAAGAAGAAGTACCGTCCTGGGGTGGTACAACACGGTAGACATTTTCGAAAGGGTTCGGGTGCTGGCTCCACGCACGGAAGGATCCTCTTGGAGTCGGCTGAATATGGGTAGGTGATGATTGTACAAAACTTGGTTGTACTTGTGTCTCCGTCACTACTGTGTCCGCCAAATAACGAGGAGATCTTTCATGAACAGATTCATGTGGAGATCTCTAAAGAAGAGAGTCGTGCACCGATCTACTTGATCTTAGTGTGGTATGTTGTGACAGGGGATTGCTGAAATTAAAAGAATACGCTTCCCTCCAACTACTCACCTCCTGTACATGAAGTCTTTGCATTTGTTGATTTAGATACCAAAAATCATTACATTGTTGCCTCAACTGTTCCTCACTCGCCTCCACATTGTTGTAAGGGTAAAGGAGATCCTCGGCTTGCGAAACAATTGGAATGGTCGTATGCTCTCCCTCCGATGTTATACTCGGCATCTCCCTACGGATTTACGGTAGAGTTTGTGATGAGGATGCCCCATCAGTTGTATACGTCAGAGTACATGGTTCTGCTGGAGGAGGGTGGCGGGGAACAACAAAGCCTGACTTCCTCAACTGGGCAAGTGCAGGCAAATCGAAGTCGTACCCATGATAATTATCCAGACCAATCGTGGGTTTTGCAACCGCACTGAACCAATCTAAATAGTCTTTCTCATTCTCAACTTCTCTAACAAGTGTGTCATAATAAGTCCAACCATTGGCTTTCAATGTATCATAAGTATCACGCTGGACATGACCCACCAACCATGGCGGGTTAATGGCTTTATATAACCGATTCTCCAACTGGTGCAACAATCTCTCTCCCAAGTACAAGACACCTCGTTCACTACATGGACTCCAAAAAATAACTCTACACTTGGAATACCTGCGGATGGCCTCAGCTGTTGGTGTACGGTACCATTCTTGATATTTTTCGGTCAGCGTAAGGTTTTTCCACTACATTTAGATATGATCTGGTCATCTAATGAATTCTAAGACCATACGATGATTTTGAAACAGAATTAAAGGTGGGTTGATCTTTGGCCCAATTACCCCTCACATACAAGGTTAATATCGGCCACCTTCCGGAATTGTCTTCTAGCTGGGGAAGCGCAATACGGAAATTGACATACCACCAATACTGAAAATACGAAAAACAGAAATAAGAACATAATATTTAAAAAGTTTTGAAAGTTGAGCGGAATTTTTAAAAATAGGAACATACCTCTAACAAGCTATGATATCCATTGAACGTTATCCCGCCAATCGATGTAACATCCAAGGCTGTATATAGTTCAGCCAAAATAGTTGAACCCCAATCATAATTCGGGGCGGCCTCGAGGTCCTCAAAAGCTTCTAACCACCCAATCTTTGTGCATGTGGAGGCGTTGGCAAAAAACAATTGTCCAAGAAACCACATCAAAAAAGCTCTTTCAATCTCGGGGTACAAATTTGGATCAACAGGATCTTTTAAAATGTACTGCAGCCATTTCTTTAAAGCAGCGACAGAAAGTCCACTGGCTTTGAAGCCTTTATGCCCTGGGGGTACAACGCTGTCGGGGCACGTAGCAAAACCTGGCAAAAGTTCATGCCACCTATTGTCGGTACTTTACTTCTCTTGATCAAAAGGAACACTATCACCAACACCACTAGGAATACCGCCAATAAAATACAAATCAAGCGGTGTGATTCCTGTTAAAATAATGGTTTTAGCATAATTTCATTTTATATAGGCGGAAAAATAAATGTAGTATTAAATCAAAGTTACCTCTCTCAAAGTCACTAAAATGAAAAGTGTGTGTCGTAGGCCATCACCTTTCGCAAAGAACCTCGATAGGAGCACTGTTGGCCCGTCTTAAATCTAACTCATAGTATGCACTCCAGGGATATCTCATTAGTCTGTTTTTTACTGCTGCGGGAAGTTTAAGATACGTAGGCGCTAATTCTGTCATACCCCCGCGTAATTTAGCTGATTTATCCCTTTCAAGGTTCGTGGATACATGGTTGTCTACTAGGTTTGGACCCGACAACACTTCTGGATTATCGAATTCTTGTGGATTTTGGTTCCAATTATCGGCATCAACTAGACCCGGTGGAGCTCTTCTGTTCCTTTTGTTTCTTTTTTTTTAATATATTGGCGGGATTTAGGTTACGAAGCATGGTCTGTAGAGAAGGAATATCAAGGAAGAGCAACTAAAAAGAAAGAAAATAGTGTTAGGTAGATTGGGAGTAGAAGACGTTGGTATTTATAGGGAGAGATATAGCCGTTGGAAACAGCATAGGTTTGGCCGAGCGGCGTAAGGTAGGTCGTTGGCGGTCTTACCTAGACCGCTCGGCGTAGGTTACGCCTCTCGATTCTTCTCAGACCGTTGAGCACAAGTTTCCATAGTGGCGAAACAGGCTTGTCCCTCCACCTGGCCATGATAACTGCATTCTTTTGACAGCTCCATAGGAATTGCCCTTATACCAGTTTAGCAATATATCTTTGGTTTGTCTTAATATTTATGCCTTTATATCAATCCATGCATGATGATTCCGCAATCATTCATCCCGTGTGGAACCAGTTATAAACTTTTATACTGACCCTTAGACGTGATAAATTAAAGCAAATAAAGAACATGTTTACCATTGCTATATGCTTTCACAATGAGTTAGTCCGCATTGGTATCCTTCAAAGTTATATCTCTTGATATCATATTGTATCACACTCACATGTATGCTGCGATATTGATTGTGAGTTCATAATCTAAGCCAATAGATTTATGTGCTCACAATTTGGCGCTAGAAACAGGACTCATGGTCTCGGTAAAAGTATTAGTCTTATCCTTTTGACCTTGTGTCTCTCAATTCAAATGAGAAAACATGATGTATGTCTAATAGTTTATGAGCAACATTTTTCTTCATGCACTTCATAATATTGCTTGATTTTCACTGAGATCTGGTTTTCATCCTACGACTGATCTGTGTGATGAGTACTTTGACGCATTCCATGGCAGAGTAGCGACAGTGCGAAGGAGGAGTAGATCCAGGAGGAAGATGGCTTTTAAAATAAATAAATTTGTATCTTATGCTACCCACAGTGGGTTTTTCTTGTTTTTACCCATTTCAGAATATGGAAACCCAGATCCGCACGCAACTAAGAAACCTGCATAAGCAGTGAGAACTCGTAGCGCACAAAAGATTGCAACGGAGCAGGAAGCTGCACGGGTAGTTGCCGCCAAGAAAGCAAGTACCATCTCAGAAGCGGAGTTAGTGGCAGCTGTTGTATCTAAAGAAGAAGCAAACACCGCGGCAAAAGCTTCCGCGGAAATGATAGTTATACCACAGATGAAGGTTCTCGAGGAACGACAAAAATTGAAAGCTGCTGTCGCGTTAAAGGAAGCTATGGATAAAAAGACCGCAGCAGAAACACAGAAGATCTCAGTGAAAAGAGCCGCTGCGGAGGCAAGGAATTTACAGATGATCCGAGACGCGGAGGCGCAGAGGATAGAAAAATCAAGAATGATGGCTGAGAAGAATAAGAGCAAAGTGGAAGGAGTGACCGTCGAGAACTTTTGTGATTACCATAAGATCAAGGGTCACACGACAGAGAGCTGCACGATCTACCAGAGAAATGATCAAGGCCCTGTCAACAAATATGGACTAGGACCAAGTGAATTGGGAGAATCTTCCCGCATGCAATTACCGTATCAACTTCCATGAAGTGGCATGCTTTCACCCGTAAAGAATTTGCTCACCCGTCCAGCTAACAAGGTATCAGGAGGATGGTGAGATGGGAGGAAGCGAGGAGGATTCCGTAGAAGAAGAAATAGAAACAAAAATCTACCAGCGTGAGACCATCCCCAGAGTGGAACCACTCCCGCAATCAAACGAATCCATCCTTTTGGCGGCCGAGCTCAAGGAAGTCCAAAAGGAACGAAAAATCTTGGCGGATGTTGTGGCAATCCTAGCACGGGAGAACGAAGAACTCAAAGGAAACACAATAGCTCTGGCGCAACCACAACAGGTGCAACCACTGCGATACCAACTCCCTAGGGTGCCAGCACCAGAAGGAGTATCGCACAACGCGCACCGTCCGATAAACAGAGAAAGAAGAATGATTGTGCATCCCCAACGCAGGATCTCACCACCAGTTCAACCACGAATTATTGAACCACGAGAAGGCATATATTACAGCTACGAAGCAGGAGAGCAGTGCGCGGAAAATCATATGAGAGGCGACAAGGAAAAGAGTGAACTCGAGTCCGATTATGATAGCGGGAATTAAGCAGTGGACGGACCGGAATACCCTCAGCAAGGAGAAGCCCATTACGACATCGGGCCAAATATTCCCGGCAATCGAAATCGAAATGAGATGGAAGAAATGAGACCCGAGCTCAGGGCAATCAGAGCACAACAAGGAGGTAACAGTTTGGAAGTAGCAATGAGAGATGCACGGACCACACCACTCATTCCCAGACTAGCACTGAGAAGGATTTCCAGAAAATGCTCACTCCCGTCCTTCCAATGCTATGACGGGACCAAAGACCCAGCTGCACACATCAGGTATTACGCACGGGTAATGGCACCCTGGGTAAGAAATGATGTAGTCATGTGTAGGTATTTCCCGTCCAGTCTGAAAGGAGTAGCACTCCAGTGGTACGACAACTTAGCATCGAACTCCATCGGATCCTATGATGAATTGGCCACCAAGTTTGTGGGGAAATACATGTGCAACAAAGCCTTGAAGACTGGAACGGACAAGCTTCATGGACTAATCTCAAAGCCAGGGGAAGATTACAGAGAGTACGAAAGAAGATGGACAAAGATCTGCCAGGAGATTGGCAATGTAAGTGATGAAGCCAAAATCAATGGGTTTACGTGGGGATTGGATAGGAATTGCGCACTCTATGTGGAGATTCACGGTTCAGACCCGCAGACCGAAGGAGCATTACGCATCATCCTCGAGAAGCACATACGACTACAAGAGATTCAAAGGGACAATCCCCGCGGACAATCGCATAGATCTTCTGACAACCAAAAAAGTCATCACAAGTCCTCACAGGGACAAAAGAGCTCTCACCGCACGAACTCCATGGAGCCTGAACCCGCAGTCAAGCGGGAATACATCGAGTCAAAGCAGTACGATAACAAGCGCCCAAAATCAGGAACAGGAAAAAAGAGCTACGATTTTAATGATTTGGTTTATACCAAGTTGAACACTAACCTTTCCCCAGATATTGCGGGCCACCAAATCCCGAGCAGAAGTGGCCATGGTCAAGAGGACAACAAGCTCAAAGGAATGAAAATCACAAAGATTACTGCGAGTACCATGAATTAAAAGGGCATCTTACTGAAAATTGCAAAACGCTGAAGGATTATGTTCAGGGTTTGGTAGATACGGGAGATCTCAGACAGTTTGTACAACCGCAACAGCGTAGCAATCAGGATAGCAAGACTGTTAAGATTCCACCAAATGATCAAGTGGTCCATATGATCACGCACTCAGAATTCTATGCACTAACGTTAGTGGGAGATATCAGTAAGCGACTCAGGAAGCGCATGGACAGGCATGAAATTTTCAGCATGGAGGAAGGAGAAACTGAGCAATGGGAAGGATTGATGGCCACGCCTTTGAGTTTTTCCGCTGTAGACGTAGACCAGGAGGTGGAAGTTCACAACGACCCGTTAGTCCTAACTCTACCAACAGCTGGTTGGAACATGAAGAAAATCCTAATTGATAGTGGGAGCTCTCTGAATGTCATGTTCTATAGTGCATTCCTCAAAATGAACCTGAGGGATGAGCAGCAATCTCCATCTCGGTACACCATTTACGGTTTCAACGGATCAGTCTCAAAACCCAAGGGGGAAATAGTGCTGGAAGTAAAGGTAGGACCATTTAAGATCGATACAAGTTTCAGCATTGTAGACGCTCTGTCCCCGTACAACGCAATAATAGGAAGATTATAGGTACGTCAGCTGAAAGGAGTGGCATCATCGTATCATCAACATTTGAGTTTTCCCACTAACCAAGGAGAAATGAAAATCAAAGGAGATCAGGATATAGCCAGGGAGTGTCACGCTACAGAGACCCGAATGAACTTGGAACGTGCAGAGCGTAATAGCAGAAAATACCACAAAGAAGAAAGCAAGAATGCGACCATCGACAAGTACCTCGAAGAATCAAAGGGGAAAATCTTGATGCATGTCCACACTGATCCAGGATACGAGATGTCCAGTCCCTGGAGAGAAGCAGAAATAGATAAAAAAATTTGGCTATTGAGCAACACCTCACAGATATCGCAAGAGAAATCCTGGCTGTCGGCCGAAAAAACACAGAAGGACCAAGCACATCTTGTCCTGGTATGAGTCCAGATGAGGTTCAAGCGTCAAAGGCCACGAAGGGTGAAACGCATACAAAATAGCAATTAAAGAGCGTTCCCCTCATAGGAACACCAGAGCCACTTTTCTCCGCAGTCGATCCAACCAAAGAAGTAAACATAAGCACCGCGGAGACGCCCAAGATGATCAAAATTGAAACTCTGATGGGCGGAGAACAGGAGGAAGCACTCCATAAGTTGCTAATTGAATACACAAACATATTCGCATGGAAAATGGGGGACATGCCTGGCATAAACCCAGAAGTAGTAAAGCATGAGCTGAAGATAGAACCAGGAACACAGCCCTTCAGGCAGAGATTGCGGAAAATATCACCAGGTTACCATCATGCGGTTGAACAGGAGTTTAAGAAACTTTTGGATGCAGGATTCATTAGGGAAGTCAAATATCCGACTTGGATATGTAACATTGTGATAGTACCAAAAAAGAATGGTGGTGTACGGATTTGCATAGATTTCTCCAACCTCAACAAAGCATGCCCAAAGGACAGTTACCCACTTCCCAGCATAGACCAACTGGTGGACGCAACAGCGGGGCATGAATTATTATCTTTCATGGACGGGTATTCAGGCTATAACTAGATCGCACTCGCACCAAAAGACCAGGAGCCCACCGCATTCTTCACCCCTAGAGGGCTGTATTGTTATGCAAGGATGCCATTTGGTCTACGAAATGCGGGCGCAACATACCATAGGCTGGTAAACAAGATCTTCGAACCATGGATAGGGCATAACTTGGAGGTATACATGGATGATATGTTGGTCAAAAGAAAAAATGCAAACAATCATCTCAATGACCTCAGAGAAATATTCCAAGCCATGAGAGAGTGTAGCATGAAAGTGCATCCGGACAAATGCACCTTTGGAGTTACCTCAGGGAAATTCTTGGGGTATTTGGTCACGAAAAGAGGAATTGAGGTGGATACGGCCAAAATCCAAGCAATTGTGGGCATGCCTTCACCGCGGAAACTAAAAGAAGTTCAGAAACTCAATGGGAGTCTTGCGGCACTCGGAGGGTTATCCTCGGAAAAATGCAAGCATTTCTTCAGCATACTGAAAAAAGAAAGCAAGTTTGCGTGGACTGAAGCCTGTGAACAAGCATTTCAAAAGATAAAGGAATACTTGGCTACGATACCTATTCTTCAAAAGCCCGAGCGGGATGAAGTTTTGGCATTATACATTGCAACCACAAGCAATGCGGTGAGCGCAGTCTTAGTCCGAACAAATTTGAAGGAAGAACAACCAATCTATTATGTGCGCAAAACTTTATCCCCAGCAGAGAAGAATTACACCAAGCTAGAACAACTCATCTTAGCTCTTGTGCATGCAAGTCAAAAATTGAGAACCTACTTTGACGCACATTACATTCGTGTTATCACAAAAGCACCACTGGGAGCTGTACTTGGTAACACAGAAGTTGTGGGAAGAATAGCAAAATGGAACGCCCAGCTGGGGCAACAGAAGATTATCTTTGAATCCCGCACGTCTAGAAAATCTCAATTACTTGTTGATTTCCTAGCAGGCCTACCTTTGGACAATGATGATGGCGTTGACGACATACCAGGCTTTGAGGAAGACAAGGAAGATCCTAACAGCATTCTAGTTCCCTCAAACTCACAGAGATGGGAAGTTTTCGTTAACGGCTCCAGGAATAAAGAAGGAGCAGGGATAAGAATTGTTATCACTTCTCCCACGGGAGACCGCGTGGTGCATTCTTTCAGATTGGAATTTGAAGAGCATACAAACAACATAGTCGAGTATGAGGATGTTATTCACGCATTACGCCTGATCATAGAGATGGGTATCAGTGACGTACGACTAACGAGTGACTCTCAGCTAGTTATCAGACAAATTGAACTTGAATACCAAACTGTAGATGAAAACAAGATGGCGTATATGGCCTTGGCACAGAGTCTCGCTTCCCGCATAGAAAAAAATCATGTTTCGGCACTTATGTAGGAAGGATAATCGCCATGCAAACGCACTAGCATTTCTATCCTCAATGATGAGAGATCCGAGCACCACCGCACTCAAAATCGACAGGATTTATGAACCTTCTATCAAATTGAAGGAAGTCATGGTAACTAATAAGGCACGAATGACCACGGAAGAAGATTTAGAGGACGGAGCCACAAAGGAGGACCTCATTGAGGAAGCGGAAAAGAATCGCGAGATGATGGTCGATGCGGAAGAAGACTGGAGAATCTCAATTCACCGATTATTAGAAAAAGGGTTGAGGCCATCAGATTATCTAGAAGAAAGGAAGATAGTGTCTAAAGCAAGGAATTATGAGCTGCGCCAAGGGATTTTGTACAAAGGATCTTTTTCGGGGCCTCTACTCAGATGTTGTCCAGAAAGGAACGACATAAAATCCTAGTCGCCATACACTACGGGGACGCGGGGAATCACAGTGCGCAACGATCCTTGGCGCATAAAGCAAGGATGCAAGGATATTATTGGCCGTACATGAATAATGACGCGACAAGCATGTCTAAAAGGTGTAAAGAATGTCAACGATACGCTCGAAGAATCAGAGCTCCAGCCACAACACTAAACTCCGTACTTAGTCCTTGGTCATTTGAAAAATGGGGAGTAGACATACTGGGATCTTTAGTGGAAGGTACCAAAAAGCGAAAATACCTAATAGTGGCTACTGATTATTTCACTAAATGGGTTAAAGCTAAGGCTTTGGCAAACATAAGGAACATCGATGTTTTCACTTTCCTGTTCGAAAATATCATCTGCAGGTTCGGTATTCCCGCAGCCATAGTATCTGACAATGGGGCACAGCTATCCGGGACACATGTGGACGAATTGTATGAACTTTTCAAAATAGCAAAGCTAAAATCCACCCCCATCTACCCGCAGAGTAATGGGCAGGCCGAAATCACAAACAAAACCATTGCACTAAATCTGAAAAGAACCCTAGGGCCTAAGAAAGGGGCATGGTGTGAGCAGCTGCACAATACGTTGTGGGCATACCGCACCACAAGAAGAGAAGCAACAGGAGAAACACCATTTTTGCTTACGTACGGAGCAGATTCGGTGATTCCCAAGGAATCAATATTACCCACTACCAAAACGGATGCATGGGAGAAAGGGCTCAACTCAGATCTCATGTTATAAAGACTGGATGATCTAGAAGAAAGAAGGGAAGTGGCATTGCAAAGAATGGAAAATTACCAACAGAGGCTCGCAGCGAAATATAACGAAAGGTCAAGGATTCGAAACTTTGTGGTAGGAAAATATGTGCTAACATACCAAAAAGAAAAGAAGGCGGGGAAATTCGCGCCGACTTGGGGGGGGGGGGGGGGGTATGTAATCAATGACGTAGCCGGCAAAGGATTGTATGTTCTAAAGAACATGAAGGGGCAAACTCTACGTCACCCTTGGAATGCGTTTTATCTGAAACCTTATTATCCTTAAGTATTGCTAAGTTTCCAAGAAGCGCAATCTTATGCGCCAAAGTCAGAAGAAGATGTAGTCCCAGGCCAGCAGTGTATCTGTCTCTGAAGGAGGGATCAAAACCCCCACTTGTTAAGTACCGTAGTATTTTCGATTTCCAAGAAACGTATGATTGCGCACCGCAGCCAGGAGAAGACATGGGTTTACACCAACAATGTATCTACCTCTGGAGAGGAATTGCAGACCTCGCATATCAAGTATTAGTTTGATTTCTTCAAAAGCAAATGGCGTCATAGAACGTGTACATAGTTTCACCCAGGGCCAGTACGAAAAGTCAATCAGCATCACGACTATTGTAATTATATGTATATAGTAACCCCTGTTAATAAAACTCGTACATATTTTACACCCGTCGACGTAGGTATTTCGGTACTGAACCACGTTAAATCGATGCGTCATATTTGTGTCAATAATTTTGGTTAATAAAAAGAGGCTCATCAAAGCCCAAAATCATCGCGATACCGTCGAAGTCAAACCTTCGATAAGACTATCCAGCAAAGTATAAATGGGTAAAACACGTCATGTGTAGTCTCTCCAGATTAATCTTGTCAGCGTCTATAAGTGTAAGACCAAAGATTCAAATCGATAGCAAGGGATGCCTAACATACAACAAACATCCCTATCTGACGGAGCCAAGCTCTTGATAGGGAAACACCCCACATTTAAATCTGCTACCCCCCTGGCCAGGGATTAGCAATCAACGTGACCGGGCTAAAACACTTTACAAATGACCCCCAGATTTTACTCCAGAGCGCAAAGCTCTGATCACAGTTCGGTTAGAAATAATAAACTAGTAACAATACCTGACTGGGGCAAAGTCAGTATTGACCCACACGAGAATAATAAGATGTCCAACAATACTTGACTGGGGCAAAGTCAGTATT
>JAJJMA010221634.1:53165-69926 GCA_023529015.1 Papaver nudicaule | reverse complement strand
CGAAGTGTCTCCGCGGTGAGTAACGACAAACAGTTGTCAGAGATGTCGCTTTCCTTACTAGTTGTAAACCATTATGTGACTCTCTTATATAAGGAGAGAGACCCTCAGTTGCGAGAGGTCGAGCAGATTGAGTCTGTGAGTTCAGTAAGCGAAAGTATCGGCAACATCCGTACAATCCTGTGAATCACAGTGAGATATTGAGTGAATACTAGATCAGCTGAGTTCTTGAGAGATTACCTAAGGTATGAGTCTTGTAATCATCTTTTTCATAGTGGAATCCTTGGATGTAAGCCTCTAGCACAGAGGAAGAACCAAGTAAACTTTGTGTCTTGCTTTAGATTCTTACTTATCATGTTTCCTTACTTCTCATATGTGCTTGTTGGATAAAATCATTGGGTGTGCTGTGTAGATTCTACTCATGGGATTTTACACAGTTACATTTTGGCACTAGAAAAGGGTTTGAACTAGTTTTTCTAATTTATATCATCATGATTTGCTTAGTTTCATCATATTTCTCGCTGTGATAACATGTCTAGTTATAAAGGTATCATCTTTATTGCATATCTTCATGAGACAGAGCTATTTTTAGTATGTTCTTCATGGTACAATAGCAGTGTCTGAGAAAAACTCCTTTTTAGGTATGCATATGCTCTAAAAACTTCACATTTGGCTTGTTTCTCGGCTTGGTGGTGTGGTTTAGATGAGATTTTGGTTACTCAGTCATTTCATAAGTGAAGTTCATTCATAAAAGTGTTTTATTTTTACTTGTTAAACCCATATGCTTGTTACCATGATAGGTTCTAAATTGTTAAGTTGGTAGAATACTCGGTTAGTTCCTGTTTAGTTATCTCTTTGAAGTTTGCTATCACATGTGGTATTCGTTATGATTTCTGGGTTTTAGTTCTGCTGCTAGTAGTAGATGCAAGTTATTTTTCATATTCATCGTTCTTATGTCGCCGTACAGCTTTTGATCCTAAACTTTTTGCTTTACTAAGAAAAGGTGTTTGTAGATTCTTTAGGGTTTTCATTAGTCCTTGCTCACCTAACTTAGGTCACGTTCTCAACATAGTACAACTTTAGCTGACATTTTTCTCATATTCTTAGTCACATTCTAAAAGTATCTTAACTAACACCACCAACCTACTCGACATTTATAATCCGTACAATTAATCCGGTATTGTCAGGAAGTACACTTGTCTTGTTTTGCAGAGGTTCGACGAATGGCATCCGAAAAGACTCCGCCGAATGCAGTTCCCAAATTCCCAATCAGTGGCACTTCGCTGGAGGTTCCTAGGCAGCATCATACTAGATCATCCACCAAAGGTGGAGGAGTACCACCTTCAGGTTTCGGGAAATCCTTCATAGTCGGCGAAGTAGGTCAGCAGTCAAACGCACAGCCAAATCAGTAGAGTATCCCAGACCGAGTGGTGGTAGAAGATGAGACTCACCTCGACGATGAGACTGAGGGGGAAGGGGATAATGATCAAGGAAATAAAAATGGTAATGTTACTATTGTCGTTGTTGCTGTCGGCGAGCAACATAATATAGCCATGGGACTTCATATAGAGAAAGTAGGTTCTACCAGAGACACGACAACCATGTTATACAAGTTCCTTGAGGCGAGTACCAGGAATGCAACGCGAATGGATGAAGTTCTCAAGACTAACAAAGCCTTAATGGATTAGAACAGAAAACTCATGGAGGAACGTAGCAGATCTCGCTCATCTCGGTCACGTACAACTAATCATTCTCGGAAAAGCAAAGACAAATAAGTTGAGGTTTCCAGTGCAACGACGAACTTGAGACAAGCAGCCTTGGAAAAGAATAGGGAGAACAACGAGGTTGAGAAAAACCAGAAGGGTTTCGCCGATTCGGGAAAGGATGATGGAATAAGTGGGATGGTTAAAAGGAGTTGAAGCGATTACAAGAACAGGTGTTGTCGTTGCAAAGTTCGCCTAAAGATCATAAATTAACAACAACAATTTCTGAAGCAAAGAAGTCACCTTTCAAGGACAACATAATGAATGAGCACATCTCTGGGAGATTTACCATGCCATGTTTTACATCAATCTTTGATTGGATCTGGGGATCCATCTCATCACATAAGAATTACATTTGGCAGCATGGACAAAGGTGGACTCAATAATTTGCAAGTCATTTCCTGTCAGTCTGAAGGACGGGGCACTGGCCTGGTTTGATGGATTAAATATGGAATATATCTCGTCGTATAAGCCTCAGAGCTCGTGGAAGCCTGTACAGAACCAGTCAAACTGCGATCAACAATGGAACTCAATTAAGTGAGACGGTTATGAAGGAAGGGATATGCAAGATAACAGAGGCAGGAATGATAGTAGAGGTGGGTATGATAGTCGAAGATCCAATGATGGTAGAGGCTAAAACATCAATGATGAAATGAGGTACAACAATGACAATCGAAGATTCGTCGACCAAATCAGCCAAACTTCCAGGATGTTACTAAACTTTGTGTATCTTACATTGATGCTTGGAGACAGATTGAGAACTCCAGTTGCAGAAACGACATTCGATATTCTCCTAATAGAGGAAATCCTCAATATTCTTCATCTAATACTAACCTCTTTTGTCAATTCCAACAATTTCATGGTCATGCTACATAAAATTGTACATGTGTTCAGCGTGAGGTGCAAAGGTTCATTCTCTTAGATAAATTTCCGGAGTTCCTAGAGTTGCCTCCAGCACCACCTCTCGTGCAACCACTCCAGAGTGTCCCTACTCCAACGGTATACGAGGTGAAAGTAGACAGAGGCCTCGCTGAGCTGAATTGTTTTTCCATTGTGCATTTGACGATCACTAGGGATGCGTTCCACGACAACATCATGTCAAGAGTGCATAAACGAGATAGAGAAGGGAATGAGATTTATAGTGTTCCTATTGAGCAAACACCTTTATTGGACAGGATAAAAGCGCAAAAACAGATTTCCCGCCGCAAAAGTGGCAGTAGAGGGGAGAAATCACAATGATCCATTAGTATTAACAATTCAGATGGGAAAATTCAAAGTCCCAAGAGTAGTTATTGATCTAGGGAGCTCGGTAGATATTCTTTTTGATTCAACTATCAGGCAATGAGTTCTGAGGACTCGTCGGTGGAGTCGTTGGTACCTTCTAAGTATAACATATACGGGTTCAATGAGATAGCCTCAAACCCAAAGGCGAGGTTAAGTTAAAAGTTATTGCTGGGAGTTTGCACCTAGGCACTACCTTTTGTGTTGTGGATGTAGACTCGCCATATACCGCTATTTTGGGAAGACCCTGGTTGCATAGTCTTAAATGAGTCCCTTCTACATATCATCAGCGATTAAGGTTTCCAACACATGAGGGAGTCGCCGAGTTTATTGGGGATCCATCTGAAATAAAGTTTTGTAATGAGGCAGACGTCAGAATGCGAGAAAGCAGGAAAACGAGGATCAATGAGAAGAAAAAGCAAGGCAATGAAGTGCACAAGGAGCAGGAGTTCAAAGAGTTACTCGTCGATCCATCAAAATATGTTCTAAATATGCAGAATGGGGAGACCTCGGGAAAGTCAGCAGCATCGACTTTATAACAATTAAAGGAGCCTTCGCCTATGGGAGAGAACCATAATTGCATTTTACAGCTGTAGAGCCTACAAGGGATGTAAACATCGGCACACAGGAGGAACATAAGATTGTCAAAATCGGTACTTTGTTAAGCAGAGAAGAGGCGGTTCAGCTAGAAGCATTGTTGAAAGAATATGTGGATGTATTCGCCTGGAAGATGGACAAGATGCCAGGAATTGACCCAAAGATAGCCTATCACAAATTGGATATTGACCCAAAAGTCAGACCATTCAAGCAACGAATAAGAAAATTAGCACCAGCTTACAAGGAAGCAGTTGAAGCAGAGATTGACAAGATGCGTACTACAGGGATAATCAGACCAGTGCAATACCCTGACTGGATAGCGAACATGGTGGTGGTGCCAAAGAAGAACAAGAAAGTACGAATTTGCATTGATTTCAGTGATTTGAACAGGGCTTGCCCGAAGAACAGTTTTCCATTGCTGAGTATTGATGAGACTGTGGATGCTACATCACGACATGAGCTGCTATCGTTCATGGATGGATACTCGGAGTACAATCAAATACCCTTAGCCGAGGAAGATCAGAGGCATGCAACATTTTTTCAACTAAACGGTTATTCTGCTATACAAGGATGCCCTTTAGGTTAAAGAATGCTGGTGCAACTTATCAAGAGATGGCCCGGAATATGTTTGAAAAATGGATTGGAAAGATTATGGAAGTTTATGTTTATGATATGTTGGTAAATAGTAAAATAAGGAAGACTCGTGTACAAGATCTCAAAGAAATAGGTGACCACATGAGAATAATCAACCCAGTAAAGTGCATTTTTGGTGTTACCTCGGGGAAGTTCTTAGGTTTTGTCGTCACTAGGAATGACGTGAAAGCTGATCCAGCGAAGATTCAAGCTATTAGACATATGCCTTCGCCGGTAACAGTGAAAGATGTTCAGCGACTTAATGGAACTTTGGCGTCCCTCTACGGATTCATCTCTAGATTCTCGGACAAATGCAAACTTTTCTTCAACATGCTGAAAAAATAAGAGAAACTCGAATGGAGTGAAGACCATGAGGCAACTCTCCAGGGCATCAAAGGATACCTCGCTACCCTCCCAGCCATATAATCACCAGAACCTGATGAGGAGCTCACAGTATATCTCGGTGCAACCCCAGTAGCCATCAGTGCATTCCTTGTGCGAACAATAAGGGGAGAAACGTCGATATACTACATCATCAGAACCCTACAACCAGCTGAAAAGAGCTACACTAAGATTGAGCAATTAATTTTGGCTTTCGTTTTTGCATCTCAGTGTCTTCGCCCTTATTTTCAGGCACCATTGTTGAGAAACTCGTACGATTGACGAGTTGAATCGTACGAGTCGAGTCAGAAATACACCCAGCCGATACAACTCGCTACCTTGAATCGATCTGCCGCAGAACCGTGGTTGTTGACTAAATTCAACGATTCAGACTAGTTGGTGTGTTTTTAAGGTTTCGAAAAATAATTGTAGAGGGAGGGGGATTTGAACTCGGGAACTTCTAGTTGGTTGGTGGAGACATGAACCACTGAACCACGCTTCTAGTTGGTGATTGTAATGAATTTATTATATATTTATAAGGTGTTAAATTAGTTTTATATAAATAAAAAATTGAAATAGTTGAAATTATTGCATCTTAATATTTTACTAACACATTTATGAAAATATTATATGAAATATATATGATATCTATATGCACACATACGAGTCCAAAATCAACCATGAGTGGTCGATTCACGTATCACTATACGATTCGATACTCAAAAATGAAAAACAATTCGTTGTGTGATTCACGTTTTCTCAACCTTGCCAGGCACTTCTTATTATTGTTTTAACCAAAACTCCTATTGAATCTATTTTGCACAGCTCACATAGAGCCGGACGTATCGCCAAATGGAATGCTCAAATTGAGCAATATGATGTTAAATATGCTATTCACACAGCTCAGAGATCTCTGGTCATCGCCGACTTCCTTGTTGACTTCCCAGTCGTCGATGAAGATGTTATTAAGGATATACCATTCATGGAAGAAGATTCAGATAACGAGGCACCAGATTTGCTGCACAGTCACCCATCAAGGTAGGAAGTTTATGTTGATGGATTGTCTAATGGCGAGGGTAAAGGCGTCGGTATCGTATTCACATCGCCGAAATAAGCAAGGATCGTTCATTCATTAAGACTCGATTTCCCAGCAACTAACAGCGGGGCAGAGTACGAGGCAGTGAATCATGCAATTAGACTCATTATCGAGATGAAAATTGAATTAATGAAAAATCATAAGGTACATAAAATAATTACATAAACTAAAAATCACATAAAAGCATAAAAAAAACTAACGATATTCATATCCTCTTCCCCTTTTTCTTATATTTTTCCAATATCCTGTTCCCCCTAGGAGATCTTCCCCTACTAGCCATAAGCCTAAGCCTTGACCCCTCCGTGTTAACCTGAAAATGATTTTCCTCATAAATTGGGCCACTATTATGATCTCCAAACTCGTTCTGATTCTTAACTTGGTCCTATTCCATATCAGTTTTAGAAACTCTTTAACGACGTTCGGTTAACCAGCGACTCACAGTTGGTGATTTGGCACATTGAGGGGCAGTATCAAACACTGGATCCCTCACTGCAAAGTATCTGAAGCTTGCTAGGGAGTACGCCCAGCAGATTGCTGGTATCAAGTTCAGACACATTTGCAGGAAGGACAATAGGCATGCTGATGCCTTAGCATATCATCCATGATGACTGATCCAAATGTTACATCTATAGCAATTGAGCGCGTAAGGCAATCTTCAATAGCTGAGCGAGAGCATAGGGAAGTGTTGGCAATGGATACTGAAGAGTCAGCAGAAACTGATTGGCGAGCACCAATTCGATATTACTTGGATAATCTTACCAAGCCTGGAAAAATGTTTCTCGCCCATCAGGTGATCAGCAGATCGACGAACTATGAGCTCAGAGATGGAATGTTATATTGCCTATCGTTTTCTGGACCTTTGCTGAGATGTGTATCAAGAGAAGAAGGCAAAAAGCTGCTGAAAGAAGTGCATGAAAGGGATTGTGGAAATCACAGCGGTCAGTGAGCTCTCGCTCTGATAGTAAGGACGCAAGGACATTATTATCCTTACATGAACGTCGATGCTAAAGAATATGCTCGGCGATGTCAGATATGTCAGCGGTTTGGAAACAAGATCAAAGCACCAGCAACATCTTTAAATTCAATCCTCAGTCCTTGGCCTTTCGCCAAATGGGGAATTGATATCATAGGTCCACTTATACCTGGTTCATGGCTGAGAAAGTATATCATTGTAGCTACTGATTACTTTACCAAGTGGTGTGAAGCTAAGGCATTAAGGAATCAGACAGGGAATGAGGTATTCATGTTCATCTGGGAAAATATTTTTTACAGGTTCGGCGTGCCATCAAAGATTACTACAGATAATGGAAAACAGTTGGTGGGTGAAAACATCCAATATCTCCTCGCCACATATGGTGTGAAGTTGGGAATATCAACTCCAATTTACCCTCAAAGCAATGGGCAGGCAGAGGCAACCAACAAAACTATTGGGCTATGTTTAAAGAAGCGATTTGAAAAGCATAAGAAAGCTTGGTGTGAGAATTTGCACAATGTCTAGTGTTCATACAGAACAACCATCCGAGAAGCAACATGGGCATCTCCTTTTGTTCTCACCAATGGTACTGAGGCAGTGTTGCCAACAGAAGTTATCCTACCAACAACGAAGCATGTGGCATAGGATAAGAACTTGAATACAGATTTGATTCCGACGAAACTCGATGATCTAGAAGAACATCGATTGATAGCTTAGACTCACATGGAGAATTATCATCGACGATTGTCCAGAGAATGCAACAAGCGAGTTATTCCCAGAGAATGCCTCCCTGACGAGTTGGTGTTGCGCGAGGTACCTGATAGGTGTGCAAAACACCTATTCAAGAGTACCTAAATTATACACTTTAGTCGACTTAAGCCTCGTACATTGTTTATTTTAACCATTTTCTATTTTGCAGGTATTTTGAACTCATATTCAATAAAATGAAGCAAAACAAGAATCCAGTTCACTATCTGGAGACATATGTGAAAGAATGGCGCAAGTTGGAGTGTTAAAGTGTCGCGAAATAAAAGAAAAATGAGTTTTATTCACTACAAGAAGGAGGAGTTGGCCTGTCAGTTTCGCAAGACTGACAGGCTAAAATTAAACTGGGTTGGCCTGTTGATTTTAGGAAACAGGATATAAAAGGGGCCAAACGGTTATTACCAATCTCTGTAGCGCGTTAAGGGGCACCTTAAAAAGGCCCAGATTTTGTGTGCCCTAAAAGAGATCTTTCTGTGGTTATTTCGCTGTTTAGCCTAATCGAAGTGTTAATGGGCTCAGCGTCGTATGGTTTGGCCCATTTGAAGTGTTGGGTGAGTTGGGCTCGTGCAGGATCAGTTTAGGAAAGGTTTAATGCGCTGATTTTGGCGCTGCATACTTTACTTTGGCGCTTCAAAGGGTGACAAAATAGGGTCATCGGGAATCAAAACCAAAAAACCCTTATAAAAATGGACAGTTTTACCCTTATAAAATAGGCTAACAAACAACCATGTTCTTCTCCTCCTTCACTACCAACGCCACCACCACCCCGCCACCACCCCTGATAATAGCTCCGCCACCACCATCGCAGCCCGAAAACCCATTCTTCTTCTCTGAATTACCAGTGACGATAAACCATAACCACTTCTGATCTCCCTCAAATTAGGATCTCCCTCAAACCATAAACAATTCTGAACAAACCCCATGTTTTCAATCATGTTTTCATTGTTTTTTAGGTTAGAATCATCGATTTGGGGCTGTTTTTTTTCGCACCAGTTGGTTTTACGGTTTGGATTTCATATGAAACCGAGGCGTAAACTAGTTTTTACGTCTTGTGATTCTTCATGAAGTAAGGCGTAAAAGATTTTACGCCTTGCAAACCAAGGCGTAAAATATGCCCTAGTTTTGCCCTAGAATGTTTTACGCCTACCAAACCAAGGCGTAAACATTTTGGAATGTGCTCACAAAAATGTGAACCGTAAACATCAAAACCAAACCGTAAAAAAAAATAAAAATGCAACCAAACCGTAAAACAAAATATTGGGGCATGAATAATGAATTGGGGCGTCAAAACCAAACCGTAAAAAAAAAAAAAAAAAAAAATGCAACCAAGCCGTAAAACAAAATATTGGGGCGTAAAAAATGAATTGGGGCGTCAAAACCAAACCGTAAAAAAAAAAAAAATGCAACCAAGCCGTAAATCATTGAATTGGGGCGTAAAAAATGAATTGGGGCGTAACAACATCAAAACCAAGGCGTAAAAACTGAATTTAACGCCCCAATTCATTTTTTTTATGCCCCAATTCAATTTTTTACGCCCCAATTCAGTTTTCACTCCCCATTTTTTTTTTTTACGCCTTGGTTTTGATTTTTACGGTTCACATTTTTGTGAGCACATTCCAAAATGTTTACGCCTTGGTTTGGTAGGCGTAAAACATTCTAGGGCAAAACTAGGGCATCTTTTACGCCTTGGTTTGTAAGGCGTAAAATCTTTTACGCCTTACTTCATGAAGAATCACAAGACGTAAAAAATAGTTTACGCCTCGGTTTCATATGAAATCCAAACCGTAAAACCAACTGGTGCGAAAAAAAACAGCCCCAAATCGATGATTCTAACCTAAAAAAACAATGAAAACATGATTGAAAACATGGGGTTTGTTCAGAATTAGTACATGAGACGCATATTGGGGTCTTTAGACTGATTAGAGACAATGAATTTTTCGTATCGGCGATGAATCGAGACGAGGAACGAAGGAATGGGAAAAATGAAGAAGGAGAGGGAAAAGATAACGAGTAGAGAATGAGAAATGAGAAGAGATAAGTTTATTAGTTTTTGTTTTTGTTTTAGGATTAGGGTTATAAAATTTGGGTTATTAGTTAAGATTTAGGGGTGGATTAATCTGTAAGGGTATCTTAGACTTTTCATACCTTTTTGGACATCCCTTATAACTATCCTTTGGATGGTTTTATTGTTTTGAAGCGCCAAAGTAAAGTATGCAGCGCCAAAATCAGCGCATAAGGTTTATGCGTAAGGAATTCAGAGATAAAAGGGGCATACGGATGATATAAAAGGGCATGACGCAGAGACTTCTGACGGGAGTTCAGAAGGGTTTGAGACGCAGATTTTTGCAGAAAGCTCCTGGCACGTTTCCCGAGGCGGTGGAAAACATGGGTTTTGGCACAGATTTCGAGGTGGAACCTTAGAGAGAAAGATTGGAGCTTTGCATAACGGGTTTTTATGATTTCTAGCACTTTCTTATTATTTTCTATGGATTTCAATAAGAACATGAGTAGCTAAATTTCTTTTATTGGTTGAGGATGTAGTCTTTATATTGCAACACATGTTATTTGCTTAATTATGGAGTTAAACTTATTCATATTCATCATCGATTTTATTCTACTATGTGTTTGAGTGTATGATTGATGTATTACACTAAGATAGAACATCTTTTGATTCAAGTGCCAATTGAGTTAGGTTTTGTTATTATCTATTGCTAGAACTAGGTTTGGAGATACGAAATAGTTGAAGAACCTATTCATAAGTAGCACAATATGATTATTGAGGTGGTGATAGCTTCGAGAGTCATATGTAGGATACAACCTTTGTTGAATGAGCCATTCATGGTGGTTCATTGCATTGATTAGCCTATTTCACAAAACTTAGTGCTCTTAGAGAGTTGAACTCGATTACTCATGGTGTCGAGTTATTCTCTACGTAGTATTCACACATTCATCGTTATGGTGTGTGATGACATTAGGAAATTTCGGAATATTTTCGCGATGATGTATTCTAGGGCTTTTGATGATGATAGAACTAGTTGAAACTCCATATATTATTCATATGCATGTTAAGCAATTTAAGATGAAACCTTAACTAATATTCCCCACTCTTGATTACTTCAAATTATTCTTTGCGTCTTATTTACTTGCTTTTACTTTATTTTGCTTTTAGTTTTAAAACAACTTGCCCCCCCCTTTGGTTACTCTTAAGTTTTCAAATACAACTGATAAACCATACCTCTCTCTGTGGAACGAACTTATTCTTGCTACTGTGCTTAATTTATATTTAGTGAAGTAAGAGTATTAATTTTGTTGGTTTGACACCCCATCAGTACCCCCATACCAGAAAGAACATGGTGGAAAATTGGAGCATACATGGGAAGGACCTTACATCGTCAAGAAAGTAGCAGGAAGTGGAGCTTACAAGTTGGTGGATGAGCACAACAAGGAGATGGATCACCCTTGGAATGCTAAGTTCATCAAGAAATATTATCCTTAAAAGTTGTAACTAGAAACTTTGAAGTCTTGGGCGGGCATAATACCCAAGAAATCTTATTAGCATATGTAAACAACAACGAATAAGATCCGGGGACATAGGTTTGCTATCACGCGCCGAACCGCGTTAACAAATTATCGCGTCTTTACTTCGCCTAACGAAAAAGCTTACGAGCTTTGCCAAACGTATAAGCCAATGAGCTTCGCCTAACGTATAAGCCAATGAGGTTCGCCGATTATATGAGCTAATTGATCCTGACCAAAAAGGACCTATTAAGGCTAAAATCCATAGACTCAGAAGTCTCTTAGATCCAAGTGCTCCTGACCAAAAAGGTCCTATTAAGGCTAAAAGCCATAGACTCAAAGTCTTGTAGAGCCAAGTACTCCTGATCGAAAACGTCCAAGTAAGGTTAAAGGCCATATACTTAAAAGTCTTTGAGACTGTGAAGCCGAAGAGTGATGTGCCTCGCCCAATTCAATCTCTAGTGACGAAGCTATGGGTAACATATAGTCCAATTCATAGTAATTCCGATCGCGTTGCTTGTTGATCTATAAGTACTGGCAGAAAAATATAAGACTCCAAGAAACGGGCAGAAGTCACTTTCTAAGCAAACCAAGCACTTATACATGACCGCCGACGGGCACAAGCAACATTGTGAGGGTAAATGAATTGTCTAACAGGATCAATAACATGATCTATGCATGATTATCCGGATAACTATACGACATACCGTACAGATATTGGATTGGCAAAATCATTGGTGGAAAATGCGAATACGAAAGAACATTTTTAACTCCAGAAACACTTCAACTTATTTGGTTGGGTAAAGATTTATCTGCATTTCATGATAATGCAATTCTAGTTGGCATAATTTTGCTAAGTTGTAAGAATTTTTATAATAAAAAAGCAGGTACACAGCAAAATGTAATAAGAGGTAATACATTGACACTAAGCATAACAAAAAGTTATTCCTTAATAAAGGAGCATGAATCCCACATTACAAGATCTTTCTTACAAATAAGGAGTAGAAGCATGACGCATCCAAAAAAAGAGGCAGAACCAAAGCAGACCTAAGATTGGGGTTCTTCTTGAGTTGGCGGAAGCATCGCCGAGGTATCCTGAGAAGCAGATGGCTCCCCATTGGCTTGAACCTCGTCCTTCAGCGAATTGGCAATTACTACCTTCAAGTCCTTTTTGTATGCTTTCCTATAAATTGCATCTTGACCCTCAATCTTATCATTGTTGATCTTGGTCTTTTCTTTCTCTTTGGTATCTCCTTTAGGCTCTTCGTCCTCGGTGAAGTCCGACTCAGTATCACTCTCGCTCTCCTATATTCGTCACTTTCTTTTTACTCGTCTTCATCTTCAACTTCCTCAACCTCCTTCGCCGAAATAGTGTATTCTGTCAGAATATCGTAGTCGTGCATAGTAAAATATTCATTGACAAACGTTCTTGCTCCATCAAAACCGGCTCTTGAGACATAACCTGTGTATGTTTCAATAGTACATTTCAAGGTTTCAGCTTGCTCTTTGATCTTATTTCGTGCCTCGCTCAAATCTTGTTGGATCTGGTCCCAAATCTCCCCAAGCTTCTTGTCCTTAGTGGTGCTAGCATTCAGCTTCCCACTACAGTCTTTATGTTCTTGGAGATCCTCATTCAACTTGGTGATCTTCTCGGCACAGCTCTTTTGCTCTCGAAGCTTCTCAGTCAGCTCGTTGAAATTTTCGCCACAGTCTTGGCGAGCCTTGAGTTCTTCGCTCAACTTGTTGATCTGTTCACCACAGCTTTGGTTAGCCTTGAGTCCCTCAGATTGCTCACCAACTTTATCCTCCAGCTCACAAATATTCGCTTTAAAACAAATAAAGAAAATGCAAATTAGAACTGAGGCAAACATTGAACCGAGGCAGAAAAATACCCTAAAAGACTACCTTCCAAATGATGAATATATTTCCTTAAACCCTCTTGGGCCTGATTAAGCAGGTTCATATTGAATTCAAAGTTTTGGTTTGCACAAGGACCCAACATCTGTGCTATCTGTTGTTGTTGAGCAGTTATTTGTTGGTATAATTCCCTAGCTAGATACCCATGTAGTTGACCGAGATTCTCCCAGTGTTGGGCATCAGATAGTGCATTATCCTTCTCAGCGATCAATTGGTTAACTCGAGTAGTCAAATCATTAACCCTTGCTTTCTTGTTAACCCACAGGGAGCTAGCTCGAGTGTGATTGATCTCTACTTTTTCTTTCTCTTGGATGGCAATTTCAACTTGGCGAAGTGCACCATCTCGTTATTCAGTCGCCCAACCTAGTTCTGTACGAAAAGCTTGATAAAAATGGTCAAGGTTTTGGTTAAGTTCCTCGGTGTGATTTAGTTCTCAGCGAAGTGATTTAAGGTCCTGGTCGAAACGAGATGACATGCTACATTGCCTAGTGTTAGCACAACTAAGGGTTTGAATTTCTAATTCGGCTCACTCTAAAGGGACGTGTCGATGATTCCGGCGACCTTGGAATGGACGAAGTCTAACAGTCTCGGGGAAACTAAAGTAATAATTATAGTAAAACATAAGTGCAAAGTTAGAAAAACAACTCACCCTGAATTTTCTCCATCTTGTCTGAGTATTCTTGTTTGTCTTTGGAAAGCTTTGCAGAGTATGATTTCTCTTTCTGGAGATCTGCGTCGAGCTGAAAAACTTGAAGTTTCAATGCATTGTTCACCGACTCATAGTTTTCATTCGCAACAACGAGACTGAGTGAATGTTGATATTGTTGTAGTAAAGAGGCATCAAATCAGTAGAAAGTTCAAATTAGCAAATAAAGAAGAAAGGAGTTCGCCAAAATAATAATTACCATGGTAGCAATTGTTAGAGCATTGCTCGATTGAACCCACTGATATTGCTATCTCAAGTCAGTTGTCAATTTTAGGTGACAAAAGCACAATCCTTGATAAGTTTACTCTACAACCTCGGACTATGATAGTTTTAGGTAATCGAGACGAAGACCGCTGAAGACGAAGACCGAAGCTTACTACTTGATAAATCATAACGTCCTCGCTAAAGTTTAGAAAGGTTTTCCTTTCCATGTTTCGTATTTGCCATTTCTATCATATCAATAGTCTATGATGTTGTTTATATGATCCGAAGGTATTCTAGGATTCTTCGCCTTTGCATTTGTCACATCCTTGATATTATGTATAGGTAGAGTATGTTGAATTGTCTTTTGAAATGACCTCAATGGTGAATGCTTACATGAACGCGTACATGTGTTGCTTAAGGCATTCCTGAGAACGAGCGGGTCTGTATGAACGCGTTCATGAACGCGTACATACGAGTTCACAGACTTCTCCTGAACTCCAATTGACAGCTCTATGAACGCGTACATATAAGCCATGAGAAAACTTCCAACGTTCATATCTTGAAGTTTTCGGTCTATACATGATTCAACTACTTAATCCAAGCGATGTTCAAACAATTATTTGGACCAGAAGTCGCAAGCGATGTTCAAACATGATTTGGACCAGAAGTCGCAAACCTTCAATCAAAATTGAGTCCTCTGTAACTATTGGCCTAGTCAAAAGTTAGAAGAAGATTGAGAACGGGTATTCAAGCTATGAACTTTCCTAGTTTTAGAACTTGCTTGAGCCCTACTCAAGGTTGCTTAATTTTCAAGCAAAGCCTCCCTTGATCATCACTATAAATAGATGACCTTCTGCAAGATACAATTTGAATCCTCTACACATCTGTGTATCCTTGCATAAAGGTTGGTCGTCATCTCGAAGTCCTTTTGGACTACGACTATTGAAAGACTTCACTTGAGGATCGTAATGCACATGTCGGAAGTTAAATTCCTGATCCTGTATCTTGGGTCGATTGAATATTTTCAATCTTATCACAACCAAGATTTGATAGAAACTTCATAATGTAGATCTTGAATTGTAAACCCTAGAAGTTCCTTAACGCATATTCACGAACTAGGTTTAATACTAAGTTCGTCAAGCGTTAGGAGGTAAAGTTGTTTAAGCTAAATTAATAAGCTCTATTCAACAAAACATATTTCCATTAACCTTGACTTTAAGTCTAAAGGAAATCACAATCGTATTCTCGTTTAATTACTTGGATACTTTTAGGCGTCCTGTTAGAGGCAGGGTAGCGCTAGTCTTCACGAAGGGAAGTGGAGCAACTCATAAGCCTTTAAAGGACGTCAGCTAGGGGAATCAAGTACGTAGGTTTCTGCGGGAGCCAAGAGACGTAGGAGCACATTGGTAGCTGAATTACTTGTAGGGTGAATTCATTCTCGATATATTCCAGTCCGAAGTCTGAGAGTAGGCTAGCGTCTGTATACTGTTAATACTGAGGGTGTTCACATCTGGACGAGGTCCCGGGGTTTTTCTGCTAGGTTTGCAGTTTCCTTGTTAACAAAATTCTGGTGTCTTGCATTACTTTTCCCTTCCGCATTATATTGTCTCTGATCTATATAATTGAAGTAATTGCAAGTTTGTTGTGAAAAAGGAGGGGTACCGAAATACGACCAACTTTTCGTTTGGGCTCGTGAGTCTTATGGTTAGGTTTGGATGATCTCAAAAATCAATATCCAAACCTAGATAACCGGAGTTGTGATCTAGGGATCAACTCGAACAAGACAAGTCTTTGGAGTAAACTCGACGGTTATGGATAACGTACTTCTTGTGTTTGCTTTTAATTATATGTCAGAGTTTATATAATTGCGGAAAGGAAAAGCACACAAGACACCAAAACCTTTTTTTAACGAGGAAACTACCTTGTAGAAAAACCTCGGGACCTCGTCCAGATTGAACACCGCCCAGTACAAACTGACTATAAACTCTAGCCTACTATAAGACTTCGGTCTGGGATGTAGAAGAGACCAACTCAAGCCTAAGCGAATTGGCTACTGTCGCACTCCTTACGTCTCTAGATCTCCCACAGATCGTCACGCACTTGATTCCCCCAGCTGACGCCCTTTACATGCCTAGGAGTTGCTTTGACCGCTGTCAAAGGCTTGTGTCAGCAATACTGGCTTTGCAACCTAATTGTTGACGAATGATCGAACTGTCCTCTATCAGTTTCTCATACACAAGTTGACTTCCTTCGGATTGCTCCAGGTCATACGGAAATCTACTTTACAAATCAGGGCTGACAAGCAAACCGAGTAAGCTATGCCCAATTTGTCTCTACCTCAGTTGTACACGAAGAATCAGTTAAGAAACTTGTACAACCGGAGCTAACTAGGTCTTACAACAACGAGTGTAGCCATGCGTTGCTACCTTTCAACCCTGTGTGTAACGTGTCAGTTCTTGAATAGCTGTATAGCAGAAGAGACGGACTATGGAATATACAAGAACGTGATCAGGTTGCCAAGGTTACAGGTTAATCAGATTTCAACCAAATAAGGTCTCAATCTCCTACCTGTGCTTCCCAACTCTCAAGAGAAGTCTTTTGTAGTCGTAGGGAGTTCCCAGAGGAGCTGCAACCTATAGAGGATGACTATACCACAACAAGCGTTCACCGAAGTGAAAAGAGTTTACGATCACTTCGCTAAGGACCTTCACATATGCTTGATGCTTGCGGTATTTGTCCGTAGACACCTATATTTATAGCACTCAATAAGATAGGTTGCTTTGGAATAAAGCAATCAATTACTTGTCCCACAAGTTAAGGAAACCCTAAACTTGCCAACCAAGTAATAGAGATTAATCTCAATTGGAATTCTTTTTAACGTTTATCTGCCAAGTGTTTTGTTAGCTCAAAAACACTTCAAAATTGAATCCAA
>JAJJMA010221634.1:0-53155 GCA_023529015.1 Papaver nudicaule | reverse complement strand
CAATGGACAAATGGTATCGAATCTATCTCATTCATTCTTGTACTCATGGCATTTGTGGGAACAAATACTAGTCATGACACAAGGCCACGTTAGACAAGAATATGATCTCAATCGCTATGATCACTACTAAAGTAGTCGACTATATTTCGAAAGAATAGAGAAAGTAGAATAAAAGAATTTTCATAAAGTCATAACTCCTACTAACCTTTTGTCGATGAAGAATAATTGATGTCTTCTTTGTCTTCACAGTCTTCGTCTTCAAGGTCTCTACTACTTTGTCTATATCCCAATTCCGAAATCTAAACTCTAGTTGGCTAAATCAAGAATTGAGTTTTGACATCTAAAACTGACAACTAGCTTGACATACCAACGCTAGTGGGTTTGACCGGACAATGTCCTAACATGTTGATTCATAACCTTCGAGTGAATCCATCTTTGTTGAGATCTACAAGAACCACGTTCTTGTTAGGGTTCGGTTCTCTGAACTATACCCAGGTTGTTGTTTGAATATTGATTTGTGAGATCGTTCAAACAACCGTAATCAACTAGGTTCATGAAAACAAAAAGTTGGTGGTGTATCTCGGTATCCCCTCTTTTTCAGTTGGTATCAGAGAAGGCAAACACCTTGTAAAGACATAACTGTCTCTGTTTGAGGCTTTTCGTGAATCATGTCTTGTCCCAGTACACCAGATAAAAAACACTGATAAGTCTATCTTTGAAATTGTGTCTTCCTCTCTTTGAAATTAGCCTCTCTGATGATTCTGACTCTGAAGCTAAAAGAGAAGCTGAAAAGGAAAGCTCTGGACTCAATAATCACATGAATTTTCAATCTTCTGAGATTACACGTCTAAAGCACAAGGTTAATCGACTTATCAATCATATATCCATGATGACGTCTGATTCCTGTTCCAAAACTGCTCCTATTGAGGAATCAAAACATGAATCGATCTCTCTCTTGGTATGTGAAAAAAATACGGAATTGAAAGGAGAGATTGCACTCCTAAAAGATGAAATACATAAATCTTTTGTGTTTCAAACAATTCCTGCAACTTTTCCTATGCAAAAAGCCAAGAACGTTGAAATCACCAACGTAAAAAACCCTAAAGATGCATCTATGATCTGTCAAATTTGCAAAACGAATAAAACTATTCGGACAAGATCAAGAAAACACTTTGAGAACAAAGGAATATTTGATCTTGAACATAAACTAGATCAGATTCTCAAAGAAATCAGTGATATCAAAATGACCAATAGGCCCAATCATTGGTCACGTCCTAGACAAATTAAAGAACATACTGAGACTAAGAAATTTTTTCAACGTTCTCAGAGTTCTGGAAATCACCGTTTCAACAAACCTGTTGAAAAAACACAACATTGGGTTCCCAAAAGGAAGATACATTATGTCAACAATCAAGATAAGGGAATAGAAGTATTGCAAGATGTTGCTTTGAGTAAACTGGTTACTCAATTTCAGAACATCCTCGACAAAAGAAAGCAAGGTACTTCAAAGCATAAAGATCTCATTAACATGAGTCAGAAGGAGCAGAAATTCTCAGGTAACTCCTTAACCATTGAATCTTACTTTGATGATAACAACTTCTATGACAAATTATCAAAAGGAAGAGAGACAAGATTAATGACTCAAGGCGAGTGGGAAAACACTCGCCATAACACCTAAAAGTGTTATGAGTTGCCACTCTTATCTATGTACTGTCTAGATAAGAGTGATGTAATTGTTCTTATGAACAATAAGAGGACAGTACACCACAAGGTTTAATTTTTCTTATCTCACTAATGTGCTATTATGTCTTTTTGATAAATAAAAGTGGGATCCTAGTATTTAAAGCAATAAAACCTTGTAGGAAATTTCTTGAAACCTTGTAGCAATAAGACATAAATTTGTTGAGCCATGCTAAAAAAAAAAAATTTACTCTGAGTCACGTATTGTTGACAATATCAGAGGTTGTCTTATAGCACAACTTCAAACGTGCTTTCACATCCTATGAGAAGTCCAAAATGTAATGACTCGATGCGAATATCAACACTTTTAAATTGCTACCTCCAGCACCTCTCCCTGCCTCTAGCTCCTAAGGCAAGAGTCGAGAACAAGATCCATGAGAGTAACTGAGAGTGTAAGCTGAAAAGCCATAAAAAAAACAACTCATGATGTTGATATTTAAACTTATCTTTTCATCGGTCACATAAGGAATTAAACATGTGTCTATTGCCAATATTTTGGGTAAACGCTAATTCTATCACCATGGACATGCACACTCATCTTGAGTCCTTATTTTGTGAAATAATGAAAAAGGGAAATCCTTGCTCAGAAAAAGTCTTAGACTCTAAAGTCATCACAGAATCCCTTATATCGGTACTCCAGAAATTACACGATCGAGAAAAACTCGTTTCGGAAACCGACTTCCTTGTACAGTTTAAGACTGTATTAACTTTCTTTTTATCTCAATGAGACCCTATAAATATATCACACCCTAAAAGACTTGAAATCACTTTCAAGCACAATTACATACCTTCTCGAAGTGTCACACGAGAAATATGGATAGAGCAAACTATGAGGGTGTTGATGGGAAAAGGAAGAATGTAAGATTTGTCAAATAAGACGTAGTTGATCCTCTTGAATTTCAAGAATATTCACCTCCTGTTGTTTGCTTCAATGCTATTGACAATCAAAAGAAAGATAAAGACACGATGATTTCAGCAGAAATTGTATTCAATCTTTTACGAGATATTGAAGTCATCAAGGTTCAGCTTGTTACTGCAGCAGAAAAACTTCTAACACTGAAACGTGACATACCTGTTATAAGAATGAACTCACCAATCTAAAAGGTGATGTGAAAAATCTTCTTGATTATATCTCACCAATTAATGGTGATGATCTAGAAAAGAATTTCGAAAACCTAAAGACGATAATGGTGATTAAAATCTTGATTGATGATTGCAATGATTGATCTTAATTGATTATCTATATGAATGTATTGTATAAATCGTGAACTTGCTTTTTTAGCCATACCACCCGTTCGGGTAAAGCAGTTCATGAAGAACTATCAAAATCCATGCTTCCGACTCTTATGGCTAAGGGGAGACGATTTTGATAAAGAGGAACCTCGTAGGATACAATGTTGAACTCCGCTGGATTAAATGTTGTACCTTTAATTCTTAGTCTTACAACCACTAGGAAGGGGTAACCTAATGTTTTCTCTAAAGGCGATGGTTGACCGAAACTCTCTGAGAAAGTAGGAAGATTAAACCTTGAATTCCTATTTGACCGTAACTGGCTAGGAAAGAAAAACATAATTACAATTTTACTTGTGAAATTGTACTTCATCCAAGAATTTATTCCAAATCCTTGCTTGGGAGGGTCGTCGCGTTGTTCCTTATGGAATGACACATAATGGGGGAGAGTTCTTATGAACTTGTGCTTCCTGGTAATATCTTTTTGGGGTGTGCGGCTGTGGAATTTGCGAGAGAATTGCATCTTTTTATCTCTCGTTTCAGGTATGTTTACCTTTGTCTACATTGATTATTGTTGTTTTATGAGGATTCCTATATTTCTTGTTCCTTTGTCTATTTTATGACACAAAGGGGGAGAAATCTTGTAGTAAAGGGGAGTAAAATCTTTCTATCTACTACGACAATTGTCTACGACATTGTCATAGGGGGAGTAAAATCGATGTGATTGTCATGTCAAAGCAAAAGTTAGTATATTGAGTAAGGGGGAGAACATATCATATTGAGTAGTATCTTTAAGCATCGATGCAATATGCTTACAAGTTTTACATACTACTCAATTGCATAACAAAATCTTGTTGGACTATGTCCTTTTAGAACCAAGATGTGTGGTGACTTTGAAGTTTGTTATCTCTACCTTGAATCTTCACTTGCAGGAACACTCTTATCTGAAGACGCTGAAGATTACAAGAAAATCAAGTACATTATGGTTAGGGCTAAAAGATTTTACTTTTTGAATCCATATGTAAGATTGGTTTTGTCACTAAAATTGACAAAGGGGGAGATTGTTAGAGCATTGCTCGGTTGAACCCACTAATATTGCTATCTCAAGTCAGTTTTCAAGTTTAGGTGACAAAAACACAATCCTTGATAAGTTTACTCTACAACCTCGGACTAGGATAGTTTTAGGTAATCGAGACGAAGACCGCTGAAGACAAAGACCGAAGCTTACTACTTGATAAATCATAACGTCCTTGCTAAAGGTTAGAAAGGTTTTCCTTTCCGTTTTTCGTATTTGCCATTTCTATCATATCAATAGTCTATGATGTTGTTTAAATGATCCGAAGGTATTCTAGGATTCTTCGCCTTTGCATTTGTCACACCCGGGATATTATGTATAGGTAGAGTATGTTGAATTGTCTCTTGAAATGACCTCAACGGTGAACGCGTACATGTGTTGCTTAAGGCATTCCTGGGAATGAGCGTGTCTGTATGAACGCGTACATACGAGTTCACAGACTTCTCCTGAATTCTCCTGAACTCCAATTGACAGCTCTATGAACGCGTTCATGAACGCGTACATATAAGCCATGAGAAAACTTCCAACGTTCATATCTTGAAGTTTTCGGTCTAGACATGATTAGTTATCGGACTCGTCATTACTTGGCTCATGGAATTTAACTACTTAATCCAAGCGATGTTCAAACAATTATTTGGACCAGAAGTCGCAAGCGATGTTCAAACATAATTTGGACCAGAAGTCGCAAACCTTCAATCAAAATTGAGTCCTCTGTAACTATTGGCCTAGTCAAAAGTTAGAAGAAGATTGAGAACGAGTATTCAAGCTATGGACTTTCCTAGTTCCGGAACTTGCTTGAGCCCTACTCAAGGTTGCTTAATTTTCAAGCAAAGCCTCCCTTGATGATCACTATAAATAGATGACCTTCTGCAAGATATAATTTGAATCCTCTACACATATGTGTATCCTTGCATAAAGGTTGGTCGTCATCTCGAAGTCCTTTTGGACTACGACTATTGAAAGACTTCACTTGAGGATCGTAAAGCACATGTCGGAAGTTAAATTCCTGATCCTGTTCTTGGGTCGATTGAATATTTTCAATCTTATCACAACCAAGATTTGATAGAAACTTCATAAGGTAGATCTTGAATCGTAAACCCTATAAGTTCCTTAACGCATATTCACGAACTAGGTTTAATACTAAGTTCGTCAAGCGTTAGGAGGTAAAGTTGTTTAGGCTAGATCAATAAGCCCAATTCAACAAAACATATTTCCATTAACCTTGACTTTAAGTCTAAAGGAAATCACAATCGTATTCTCGTTTAATTACTTGGATACTTTTAGGCGTCCTGTTAGAGGCAGGGTAGCGCTAGCCTTCACGAAGGGAAGTGGAGCAACTCCTAGGCCTGTAAAGGATGTCAGCTAGGGGAATCAAGTACGTAGGTTTATGCGGGAGCCAAGAGACTTAGGAGCACATTGGTAGCTGAATTGCTTGTAGGGTGAATTCAGTCTCGATACATTCCAGTCCGAAGTCTGAGAGTAGGCTAGCGTCTGTATACCGTTAATACTGAGGGTGTTCACATCTGGACGAGGTCCCGGGGTTTTTCTGCTATGTTTGCAGTTTCCTTGTTAACAAAATTCTGGTGTCTTGCATTACTTTTCCCTTCCGCATTATATTGTCTCGGATCTATATAATTGAAGTAATTGCAAGTTTGTTGATTCATAACCTTTGAGTGAATCCATCTCTGTTGATATCTACAAGAACCACGTTCTTGTTAGGGTTCGGTTCTCTGAACTATACTCAGGTTGTTGTTTGAATATTGATTTGTGAGATCGTTCAAACAACCGTAATCAACTAGGTTCACGAAAACAAAAAGTTGGTGGTGTATCTCGGTATCCCCTCTTTTTCAGCAATGTTGAAATGCTGTTGAGGAGTTAACTCGGCAGCTATAAACCGAAATTCAGAAAGATTAACGAGCCTAGGGGTACTGTATTTAACCATGGTTTCGTAGTACATAGGGTCTGGACATTTTTCAGCCACGCTCAAAATAGAGAAGGAGTCGACTAGCATATTAACCACTTTGGTGGAGCCGCTTGAGGGACCTCTCACCGAGGCAATAACTTTGTCACCCTGAGGCAATCTGTCTAGCACGAGAAGTCCAGAAATATGTTGCTCAGACGAGGAAGCATCGCCAGTCTGTTTTACTTCGCCAGTAACTGAAAGTTGATTTTCTTGGTTTTGGTCCAAATTCTCACCCCCAAGCTGAGAGCCTTGATCCTCAGAATGCAAAGCAGTAGCATTATCCTCTCTTTCACCCATGACTATATTACTTTCATTGTTCACTTCTCTTTCAATGTTTTCCTGAATAATATCTTGGCTGTAAACATTTTTGCTAACTTCTGTTGTTTCTTTTGGTTGCTCAGCTGAGGCATCATGACATTTTATTTAATAGCCGAATCCTCGACAGACTTGTTCTTGTGGCTAACATTACCTGCAGATACACTAGCCGATGGTTTAGCAGCTTTTGGAAGAGACATCATCTTCGCAATATCACCATTTATTTCCGCCTGAGTCTTATTCTTCTTGGATGGAACCTGCTAGTCAAGCAGTAACCTCGCCATTCAACTCTGGAAACAAACAGAGGCATATATATTCAAAACAAGTGAAGGGTGTTTGTTACCTGAACTAAGCCATCGGCCACTGCTCGACCTCGTTTTTTACTTGTAGTTTCTTTCTTCTGTGTTTTCTTCAGATACTCGGGTTTCTTAACAAAACTACCATCGGGATTCCTGACAAATTGACCTTTTGCAGTTTTCTCATATTGAATTTCTTCAGGACAATTGACTCACTAGTAATCATAGTCAGCGAGATGTTCATGCCCCTCGTTGAAGTTAACTCGCGGAATTGTCTTCGCTTCATCAACCCAGCCTTTTGACCAAGGTCCCTCAACGATGCAAGGGAGGTTAGACTAGCCAACTTCGTCGTTATGATGATAACTTCCACATCGCTGAGTAGCATGTTCTTTTTCTTTACATTCTTCTTAGGCACGAAGCGGGCAGCCTAGGGATCTTCCTTTCGGCCACTTGGTGAAACGCTATACTGCTCTAAGACACTAGCCACAGTATAGTCCCCTGGTTCACATTTATTGAGGTTGGCGAGATGAGAGTAGTTGGTCTTCTTCTCTCGGCGAAGGGAGAATTCGATCAAGGTTGGAATGGCATTACTGGTAAGTTGGAAAGGACTCCTCTTGATTTCATGAAGCAGTTCGACGATAAAAGTGTTCTCGAGATTGTAAAGGGGAAACTTCAATCCAGCCTTTAGCTGACCGAAGGCTACGATAGCCCATGTCTCATTTGTGCCAGCTCGACGAATATCGTCCACCGTTGTAAGAGTAGTTGGTGCAGGTGTGTCTTGTACAATGGTTATCTTGGGATGAAGATGGTCTACACCAGCCTCTTCGCAGTATCTAGGCCAGTCTGCCCAGGTATCCTTTTTAGATGACGACTCGGTTTCCTGAGTCTTTGAAGACCGAGTCTGGTGTTTAACCGGAACTGTGGAGAAAGCTATTGACGGAGTCTAAAGTTACAGGAAAAAGAAGCAGTTGGAAGAAGATGAACGGTACAGGCAAAAGAAATCGACTAAAAAACAATCTCAAAGGAAGAATACGCTCAGAGAAAGGATAAATTGTAAATGAAATGAAAATCAGGGAGATCTGGTGAGATTTTGATGAAGATTCGAGTAATCAGAAGGCAGGAGATGAATAACAACGACAGTTGGGGTTAGGGTTTTAGAAAGAGAGCTCTGGAAAACTTGGAATAAAGAGAATATTTTCAAAAATTATGAAATGTTAGATTTAGAGAAGGAGACGTAATTTATAGACAAGGGAATAGTAACCGGTTAAGTGGGTCAACATGTTAAAAGTAGGGCGAGATTGAAGGCATGAGGAGAACGTGGCAAGATGAAGAGTTATTGTAATATGTGGTGTCGACATTTTCGGCGAGTAAGAGAATTTCATTCCCAGCGATCTTCGCTCTTAGGGAATGAAAGCGGCAAAATGTGAGGGCAGAAAATACCTTCACCTCATAAATGCATCTTATTGGTGAAGTTGTATAAGAAGGCTACACTAGAGAAGCACATAACCATCAAAGAAAGCTTATAGCGAGAGTTAACTAGAGAAGATAGAAATGTAGCTCGGCGTGAATAAGATTAGCGAGATTGGGAGAAGTGAAGAACGGCGAGACACTCTTAACGAATAAAGAACAAGTCGTTGTTTGGTAGTTGAGAAGTGGTTGAGCATTTGATACAAGTCAGAACGGATACATTGTCTAAGTTGACTCGTTGACTGAGTGGAAGCTGCGTTAGCAATCCTTATCCAAACAAGGTTAAACCCGGAGACCTGATAAAGTGAAGACGAAGATCGCTGAAGTGTCTCCATGACGAGTAACGACAAACAATTTTCAGAGATGTCGTTTTCCTTACTGGTTGTAAACCATTATGTGACTCGCCTATATAAGGAGAGAGACCACTCAGTTGTCAGTAAGAAAAAATATCGGCTACGTCCGTACAATCCAGCGAACCACAGTGACATATTGAGTGAATACTAGATCAGCTGAGTTTTTGAGATTAGCTAACGTATGAGTCTTGTAATCATCTTCTTCATAGTGGAATCCTTGGATGCAAGCCTCTAGCATATAGGAAGAACCAAGTATATTTTGTGTCTTGCTTTACATTCTTACTTATCATGTTTCCTTATTTCTCATGTGCTTGTTAGATAGAATCATTGGGTGTCCTGCTATTGCAAACCTTTACGGTGGAGATTGAACCCCTGACTTCCTCATTAGTGGAATTGGTGAGAAAGCACTAAGCTATAAGCATGGACCCACCTTGCCATTAAATGGTCTAGTTTAGCGTTTGGGTCCAAACTTTGTCCAGGATTGAGTTTGGCTGGTTAAAACCGGTACCGCCCTTGATCCCCACTGACAAGATTTTGAGTCAAATTAAACCCGGTTACCATGGGATTGAGTCTTATCGTAGCACATACAAACCTGTTTTTGATTTTTAAGCACTGATCTCTTCTTCCCAGCAGCAATTTAACATTCAGAAACAAACTCACCATTCAAAATCCATCCATGAGTCAAAAAACTTTCATTATCTCATCTATTTCTTCCTCCATTAATCACCATTGGAAGCAACCATACATACTCTACTTCTTCCTGTTTTGTAAATCCAATCTTTGATAGAACTTCTAACCTATTAGTACCCAGTTCCAATCTCCAGTTAGCTTCGATTTCATGTCCAATTGAACCTTCAATCCATGTTCTTCTTTAAGAGAAAAGAAAACACGATAACAGAAAACGATAAATAATAGTTTTCATTTTTTAGTTTTTAAAAACAGGAAACAAACAAAAAATCGTTGTTTAGAAACGGTCCATCAAACACGTTTTTTTAGAAGTATTTCTTATTGATAGAAGTTGTGTCTATTACATGGTATAAGTCCTTTATATACATGTATGGAGAGAACCCTATATTACTATTTGGGCCGCACATCCATGGTCGTAAGCTCTACAACACCCCCCCTTGTGCGGTTCAATAGTAGAATTTCAAATGTATTGCTTCACTAAAACTTTGACAAGGAAAAACCCGGTGGGAAAAATTTTTGAAAAGAGAAAGAGTACTACAACGTCTCGAGTCTTGGTAAGCTTCTCTGTTGGAGTTGTTTGGTGACTTATCTTGTAGCTTCAAATGTATTTCTTCAAATGCAGCTCTCTCGTCGATGACCACTGCGTCTAAATCAATTGCCTCATTAAAACCTTGCTAGGAAAACCCAAAGTGACAAAGCCTGAACTAAAGAAAAAGAGTACAATATTAAGAATACTTAGAATAGAGTTAGACTCGCACATGCTGCCTCGTTAAAACCTTGAAAAGGAAAACCCAGTCGAAAAAACCTTGACGAAGGGAAAAGAGTACAACGCGATAAGTCCAGAAGTACGCCTTTGGTCATGCTGAATAAAATTCTTGCTTCTTTATGGAAGTTGTTATGCTTGACAAACTATCGTGTACATTTCTTTGATTTCGATGCAGTTCAATAATATCAATTCAATCTTCAAGTCTTCAGCATTCAGCATATACGACAGGTCTCTCTAAAAACCTTGTCGAGTAACATAACCCTTTGGGAAAAACCAATCTCGATCGAAGGGGAAAAAAAATACAACACAGTTTCACATTTCGAATAAAAATATGTTGGCATCATATCCTTGGATCCTCCCCCTGATGTCAGCATCTCCCCCTGATTTCATTCTGGGTAGTCTCTAGACAGTTTCATTAGTCATGAGCTTTTCGAAAGTGACTATAGGTGATGACTTATAATTCCACCATGTCTCCTCCTGATTACTTTCGTTGACGAAGAGATTATTGTCCCTTCATAATCTACAACTTTCGATTGCACTTCTGGTATTGCAGTTATCTCATTAAAAACCTTGCTGAGAAACAAAACCCTGTGGGAAAAAGTAACCTCAGTGAAGGGAAAAAAAGTACAACTTACCACTAGATGCTCCCCATGATGTAGGACAACTTGTTTAGTACAATACATTCATGGGAGTTTGAACAACTTCTTTAGTCCAATACAGACAGACACTTCCTTTAGTCCTACGCAGTTAGCCAAGTTCTTTAGATCTCTGCAGTTTCACAATCATGGGAGTCGGACATTTCCTTTGGTCCTATACTTTTTACATGTAATCATAGGAGTACAATACAATTTGCAATTGCATTAGAAAACTCTACTTGTGTCTTCATAGGGATAAGAACAAACCCATGTAAATGGTTCCTTTTAGGTATCTAAAAATATTCTCGATACCATTCCAATGACGTTGCGTTGGCGTAGAGCTACATCTAGCTAACAAGTTCACCGAGAACAAGATACCTGGTCGAGTACATTTGTTAAGTACAATAATGCGCTTATTGACTTAGGTAGGGATATTCGTCTCCCAAACACATCTATGTCACCTTCCTATGGACGAGATTGATCTTTATGTACATCTAAAGTTCGACCAATCATGGGAGTGCTAGCCGGGTGCACTTTGTCCATATTAAATTGCCTGAATATCTTATGGATATATACTGACTGGTGGAGTAATATTCCACAAGCTCGATATTCTAGTTCAGGTTCTAGACACATCCGAGTTTTCCCAAGATCTTTCATCTCAATTTCAAATAATTTGCGATTTCTCTTAGTTCGTCAAAAGTACCTACTATGTTCATATCGTCGACATAGACAACTATAATTGCAAATCCGGAACTTGTTTCCTTTCAAAACACGCAAGGGCACAATTTATTATTCGTATATCCCTTCCCAATCAAATGATCACTTAGACGGGTATAACACATCCGTCCGGATTACTTTAATCCGTAAAGTGAGTGTTTCAACTTAATTGCAAACGAACTCCGTGGTTTAGAGTTACTTGATTTTGGGTAATGGAAGGCCATCTGGCACTTTCATGAATATCTCTGTATTAAGATCCCCATAGACATATTATGTAACCACTTCCATAAGTTGCATTTCAAATCCTTCTGAAACTGCCAAGCTAATCTAATTAGCAGAACATCATGATGTTCGCTACAAGAGAATAAACGATCCAGGGGTTTGTGAGAAACCTTGCGCCACAAGGTGAGTCTTTAAACTTTAAGACTTCTTTAATTATTCTAACTCCACTTTGTGACAAACAATCAAATACCTGTGTATTTATATTTGTCAAAGAACTAAGTTTTGTCTGGATTGTGTAGGCCAAATATGTTCTATGTTTGAATCTAAACAATATAGAGCATGGTTCGATCTCATCGTGCTCTACTTCTGGAGCAACTGAATTATATCATCCATATGCACGCATGATCCTTCCATTGACTCATGTGCATTCTCATAATCCATTGGGATTTCATTGTTCTCTAGAATCATTTTAAAACTTCGGAGCGTCCTCAAGTTTGATTCATGGACATATTCAGAGACAATTATATGAGATAAGTTCAGATGATATAGATAGTTAGATTGTGCCTTACTCACCTACTTCCTTTCTAGGAGAGCATCAATCGAACCAGGTGGTCTCTCCGACTTCCTTTATGGAGCCATAGCCTCAACTACACTTCCACAAAATGTAGTTGTAGCACCTTAGTTTATGGTGCATATCCTTATTTAAGGATTTCTAACCTTGCAGACACGCTTGCAGTTGGTATGTTTGATCTTGTCACTTTAGCGATATCGGTGTACATCCTGAAAATCGAAAATCGTTTTTCACTTCACTTTCACATTGTGAAGTGCGGGTATCAAGATGAGACAACATGGGAAACACACCACGACAATTCCTGTCGTTCCCTTAGGAAATCCTTTTCCTTACCTCCCCCTAACGACGGGAAGGTTGTCTCATTAAAGTGACCATCCACAATTCTAGTGGTAAAGATATCGCCTGTCAAAGGTTCTTTATAGCGGATATTTGTTGGGGATTCGTATCCAACATAAATACTAATCGTCTATGTGGACCTGTCTTAGTACGTTGTGGAGGCGTAATAGGCACATGTACGGCACAACCAAAAATGCGTAAATGTAAAATATCAGGCTTATATCCAGTTACTAACTGGTACGCAGAATATGGTTGGCTATCAGTGGGTCTGAAGCGAATAAGTAAAACTGCATGCAATATGACGTACCCCAAGCAGTAATAGGTAGGTTGGAATGCATAACCAGTGCATTATCTATTATCTCTAACCTTTTGATGTTGGCTTCCGCTAGACCAATTCGGGAGTGTATGAGGTACATGATGCTCTATGTCAACTCTATTAGATATACAAAAATCATCAATTCCTTTAGATGTAAATTCTCCAGCATTATCAAGTATGATAAACTTGATTCTATGATCATGGTGGTGAGCCCTTAGACGTATCACTTGTGCTGGGAGCTTTGCAAAATTAGCATTTGTAGTGGACAACAATTCAAATGTAACCAACAGGTTGAAGCATCATCCAGAACCATTATATACTTGGATGGTCCGCATTCTGGATGTATAAGTCCACAAATATCACCTTGTATCCTTCGTGAAAATGAAAATTTTCTTTGGCATCTTTAGTATAGGATGGTTTCGATTGTGTCTTTGCTAAAGAGTTAGCTTTTCACTACGAGTAATGTGCCTTCAACAAGGCAAACGAAGAAAATGAGATAAATGGTATGCTTCAGTTACTTTATACGGTGAAGATTGCACTTCACTTACATTAGACGACAATAGACGCGCTTCAGTTCCTATAGAAGCAAATTTTTGTGCTTCAGTTACTTTAAAAAACACATTGTTACTCTTCGTCGTAACAATCTTTTGTCCCATTTCTTTCTCACGCGAAAGAATGATGTCGCTATAAGTTCTTTTAAAACATAGATCATTAACATGGCATGGATGCCCTAGTCGGTAGTGCCAAAGCTTGTATAAGTCACTGGCCAACAGTTCGTCGTTGGAAACAATATAAGATTCAATAATCCTAATAGTGGTGATGTACAATCCACTAGAGTGACTCAATAGTTTCTCTAAGATGCGCTTCTTTCTGCATTCATTAGAAGTAACATAGGGTTCCATTTTTCACAGCGAATTTCTAAAAGATAGCCATTTGAATGAATATGCTTAAAACTCACAAGGTGTGGTTAACTCTAAATGCTTATGGAGATTCTTTGACTTTAAACCTTGTGCCGCTGGCGACAAGATTTGAGCAGTACTTCGCCCAATTATTACTTTCGATGATCCAATCATCGTAGTCACAAAAAGGAGTAAAATCAACAAACAATTGTCCATTTCTTAGGATAGTGCGGGTGGTTCCACTATCGAATAGACAATTTGATCTCTCCTTAAGACATTTCTTTAAATACGTCACACAGGAATGTCATACAAATGAACAGTTTATCTCAGGTCCTTTTGAGATTTTTTTATTATTATTAGAATGACGTCCTTTACATTCTAATACACGCGTTAAACAACAGATTATCATAAACAGAGTACAATTCTATAATACATAATAGAAAGATAAGTAACGATAAGTACTTACAAATAATCCACACTTCTAAAGGAAAGAAGGTTAGAACATGTTTAACTACGGAAATATATACTAGAGCCAAGAAAACTAAATGTTTAAGCCCAAGCTAAGTCAGGTGTATCCATTAAAGTGGCAACATCCTTTATGCCATGGAAATTATGAAATTGCGGGGTTGACGTCAAGGTTAAGATCATTTTCTTCCACATAGTGAGATTCTTGTTCGAGAGTTTCCCGGTACTTTTGTAGCTCGCAGCTACTTTGGTACTAGCCTTGCATTGCTTGAACCAACGTCCATTAAATCACCGCTAAAACAAAGTACTACTCCGTCTGCATCCTTTTATTGGCGGGATTCTTAGGTGTTTTTTTTCTTTTCAAAATTAGTGTCACTATTAGTGTGGCCAGAAGTCCCTTCTCTGTAACAATGACTAATTTCGGTACCATTTTTCGTGAGACCAAATTTCTTAATGGTCAAGATAGACACAAAAACCATTGTTTTTTTTTTAATGGTTGTATGGGTAACACGAAAGTCATCGCCCCATTTATGATCATAAACCTGCCAACAAAGTTAATTAACCAAATTTCCTTATGGCCTTAGTTAGATGCGTTCAAATTGCTAATCAAATTACGTTATGATTTTAACAGGTGTATCTTGTTTGCTAACTAAATTACTTTATGGTTTGGAAAAGCAAACATTTTTGTTGACCAAATTACTTTATGGCTGTATTAGCGGCAAACCGTTTGCAAACCAAATTACTTTATAGTTATTTGCAAGGTGCGTTCCGGTTACTGTCCAAATTTCTTTATGGTTCCAAAAATAAACCGGTCAAGTCAAATCCAACCCATAATCATGGATAAGGTGCGGAAGGACGATTGATTTTTTCTGAATCACGTTTACATCGTTTGGTTGTGATTTCATATAGCTCAAACCAGAACAACCATATACAAATTAAAACAAGTTCTAGGCTCGACCAAATAGGATAGTATTCTGGGCTCAAAGTACTAACGGGAGGCCCACGAACAAAACAAAATAGCATTTTAGGCTCAAAGAACTAATGGGAGGCCCGGCGGTGTGCTAAATATTTTATTAACCCTAAAACTGAAAATTTTCTTTATTCAACTGTTCATATCAATAGACAATCTTATACATGTCCGATTTTGATAAAAAAATGACTGGAATAAAAGGTGATGTAAAAACATGTTTTGATAAACATAATCAATTTTCAGATTATTCTAACGACTGAATTACAAGTTATATGATACGCAATATGACAGTGCTAAATCACGTTTTTGCAGACACGGTTATCAACATTCTATATATTTAGGTAATTTCCATGGGTGGATCGTAATGAAATTTTCACTGTTGATACATAAGGTCATAATCTAACCTATACCAAAATTTCAACTTAATCCAATGGTTGAAATTTTAAATATTAAATTCTCACGGCGCTATTCAAAACTAGGGTTTTTCTGAACGGAAAATATTATCATGTATAGAGTTTTTGAAGATGGTATCATTCTCTGATGTAATTGAAATTTTTGGTGTGAATGATTTCCTAATATAGAACAACATACTCAAATTTCGTTGAAATCTAACGGTGAAATCTCTATGTTTTATAATCATACATCGGTAGAACCCTAATATATTTATAAAAACGAAATTCTTATGTTCAAAGAAAAATACCTGGTAACGCATCCAAACAAAAAAAAAAAAAAATCAACCGCAGCCTTGGTCAGGGCTTCGTGCATGATAGCGTTTAGAAGTTTTTTCTTATTGATAAAAGTTGTGTCTATTACATGGTATAAGTCCTTTACATCTGATCTGTGAGGAAGAAGGAGCAAAAGCTGCATCCAACTGGGTGATGGATTCTGATTACAAAAGAATAGACTTTGAAGGAAACTCTCAGAAAACTCTCCAATTTCTCATTCAAATGATAACTCAAGCTCAAGAGGAAAATTTTACCCGAAGAACCAAAAGCATCACCAATGGCAGAAAAATTAAAAGATTTGAAGTTGGATCTATTACCATTTTGGATAATCTTTCGAACAAACTATCAACTCAATTAGCCTTCCACTGCTCGGAGAACAACATTAATCAAGAATGGAAGGAGGATTTAGTTAGTAATTTACTCTCAGTTGGAGGAAATCTTAAAATCTCGCATTTATTTCTTGCCTGTAAGAACACCATTTTAGCTCCAGGGTTAGAGCATTCAGTTTTTTGCCCGGATTCTATAGCCACGGCTGAGTCTAGGGCTGGTTCTAGTTTTTATCCAACGGGTCCAGGTCTGAACCGGCTTGCGGGTGTGGACATGGATCGGGTTTGTGCCCGTTTGGCTAAAAACTAACCGGGGTCTGTATTTTACCTTTTCTTATAAAAAAAAAGTATTTAGGGATAATCTTATTAGATAGATCATCTAGTAGTATTACATAGGTTCCTTTATATACAGTTAAGGGAAAACCCATATGGACCGCACATCCATGGGCCACATGACCTGTAACACTCCCCCTTGTGCGGTTCAATAACAAAACTTTATACATAGTGCTTCACATATAGTGCTTTGAATGTAGTTCTTCAAATGTGTTGCTTCACTAAACTTTGACAAGGAAAAACCGAGTGGGACGAAACCTTAAAAAGAGAATAAGTATAACGTCTCGAGTCTTGGTAAGCTTCTTTGTTGGAGTTGGTCAGTGACTTCTCTTTTAGCTTCAAATGTAGCTCGCTTGTCGATGACCACTGTGTCTAAGTCAATTGCCTCATTAAAACCTCGCCAGGAAAACCCAAAGGGACAAAGCCTGAACTAAGGAAAAAGAGTACAGTATCAAGAGTACTTAGAACATAGTTAGACTCGCACATGTTGCCTCGTTAAAACCTTGACAAGGAAAACCCAGTGGGACAAAACCTTGACGAAGGGAAAAGAGTACAACGCGATAAGTTCAGAAGTACGCCTTTGCTCATGCTGAATAACACTCTTGCTTCTCGCTGGAAGTTGTTTCGCTTGACATACTATCGCGTTCATTTCTTTGATTCCGATGCAGTTCAGTAATATCCATCCAATCTTCAAGTCTTCAACATTCAGCATATACGCCAAGTGTAGTTGTTGTCGAGTAACAAAACCCTGTGGGAAAAACTAATCTCGATCGAATGGAAAAAGAGTACAACACAGTTTCACATTTCGAATCAAATAGGTCGGCATCATATCATTAGATCCTCCCCCTGATGTCGACATCTCCCCCTGATTTCGTTCAGGGTATAGTCTCTAGACAGTTTCATTAGCCATGAGCCTTTCGAAAATGACTATGGGTGATGACTTATAAGTCCACCGTGTCTCCCCCTGATTAGTTTCGTTGACGAAGTGATTATTGTCCCTTCATAATCAACAACTTTTCGATTGCACTTCTGGTATTGGAGTTGTTTCATTAAAAACCTTGTTGAGTAACAAAACCCTGTGGGAAAGAGTAACCTCAGTGAAGGGAAAAGAGTGCAACTTACCAGATGCTCCCTCTGATGTAGGACAACTTGTTTAGTACAATACATTCATGGGAGTTTGAACAACTTCTTTAGTCCAATATATGAGACACTTCCTTTAGTCCTACGCAGTCAGACAAGTTCTTTATATCTCTTCAGTTTTGCAATCGTGGGAGTCGGAAAATTCCGTTAGTCCTATACTTTTCGCATGTAATCATGGGAATACAATTTTCAAGTTCATTAGAAAACTCTACTTGCGTCTTCATAGAGATAAGAACAAACCCATGTCAATGGTTCCTTTTAGGTATCTAGAGATATTCTTGATACTATTCAAATGACGTTGCCTTGGCGCTGAGCTACATTTAACTAACAAGTTCACTGAGAACAAGAAATTTGGTCGAGTACATTGTGTTAAGTACAATAATGCGCTTATTGACTTAGGTAGGGATATTCGTCTCCCATCACATCTACGTCTCCTTCCTATGAACGAGATGGATCTTTACGTACATCTAAAGTTCGACCAATCATGAGAGTGCTAGCGGGGTGCACTTGTCCATATTAAAATTGCCTGAATATCATATGGACATATGCTGACTGGTGGAGTAATATTCCACAAGCTCGATGTTCTAGTTCAAGTTCTAGACACATCCGAGTTTTCCAAGATCTTTCATTTCAATTTCGAATTTCAAATAGTTTGCGGTTTCTCTTACTTCGTCAAAAGTACATACTATGTTCATATCGTCGACATAGAAAGCTATAATTGCAAATCCGGAACTTGTTTCCTTTCAAAACACGCAAGGGCACAATTTATTTTTTTTATCTCCCTTCCCAATCAAATGATCACTTAGACGGGTATACCACATCCGTCCGGATTACTTTAATCTGTTAAGTGAGCGTTTCTACTTAATTGCAAACGCACTCTGTAGTTTAGAGTTACTTGATTTTGGGCAATGAAAGGCCATCTGGCACTTTCATGAATATCTCTGTATCAAGATCCCCATAAAAATATTATGTAACCACTTCCATAAGTTGCATTTCAAATCCTTCTGAAACTGCCAAGCTAATCTAATTAGCAAAACATCATGTTGTTCGCTACAAGAGAATAAGCGATCCAGGGGTTTGTGAGAAACCTCGCGCCACAAGGTGAGTCTTTATACTTTAAGACTTCATTATTCTCACTACTCTTTGTGACAAATAACCATCTATGTCCCACAGGCTTTACACTTGGTCGGTTGGCACTACCGCACCAAATACCTGTATATTTGTCAAAGAACTAAGTTTTGTCTGGATTGTGTAGGCCAAATATGCTTTTTGTTTGAATCTAAACAATATAGAGCATGGTTCGATCTCATCGTTCTCTACTTCTGGAGCAACTGAATTATATCATCACTATGCACGCATGATCCTTTGATTGACTCATGTGCATTCTCATAATCCATTAGGATTTCATTGCTCTCTAGAATCATTTAAAATTTCGGAGCGTCCTCCAGTTTGATTCGTGGACATATTCAGAGACAATTCTATGAGATGATTTCAGATGATATAAATAGTTAGATTGTGTCTTACTCACCTACTTCCTTTCTAGGAGAGTATCAATCGAACCTGGTGGTCTCTCCAACTTCCTTTATGGAGCCACGACCTCAACTACACTTCCACAAAATGTAGTTGTAACACCTTAGTTTATGGTGTGTATCCTTAATTAAGGATTTGTAACCTTGCTGGCAAGTTTGCAGATGGTATGTTTGATCTCGTCAATTTAGCGATATCAATGTACATCCTGAAAATCGAAAATAGTTTTTCACATCAGATTCATATTGTGAAGTGCGGGGATCAAGATGAGACATCGTGGGAAACACACCACGACAATTCCTGTCGTTCCCTTAGGAAATACTTTTCCTTACCTCCCCCTAACGACGGGAAGTTGTCTCATCAAAGTGACTATCCGCAATTCTAGCGGTAAAGAGATCGCCTGTCAAAGATTCTTTGTAGCGGATATTTGTTGGGGATTCGTATCCAACATAAATACTTAATCGGTTATGTGGACCCATCTTAGTATGCTGTGGAGGCGTAATAGGCACGTGTACAGCACAACCAAAAATGTGTAAATGTAAATCAGGCTTATATCCAGTTACCAACTGGTACGCAGATTATGGTTGGCTATCAGTGGGTCTGAAGCGAATAAGTAAAACTGCATGCAATATGGCGTACCCCAAACAGTAATAGGTAGGTTGGAACGCATAACCAGTACCTTAGATATTATCTCTAACCTTTTGATGTTAGCTTCCGCGAGACCAATTCGGGAGTGTATGAGGTACATGATTCTCTATGTCAACTCCATTAGACATACATAAATCATCAATTCCTTTAGATGTAAATTCTCCAGCGATCATGGTGGTGAGCCCTTAGACGTATCACTGGTGCTGGGAGCTTTGCAAAATTAGCATTTGTTATGGACAACAATTCAAGTGTGACCAACAGGTCGAAGCATCATCCAGAACCATTATATACTTGGATGGTCCGCATTCTGGATGTATAAGTCCACAAATATCACCTTGTATCCTTCGTGAAAATGGATTTTTCTTTGGTATCTTTAACATATGATGGTCTCGATTCTGTCTTTGCTAAAGAGTTAGCTTTGCATTACGAGTGATGTACCTTCGATAAGGCAAACGAAGAAAATGGGATAAATGGTATGCTTCAGTTACTTTAGAAGGAGAAGTTTACACTTCGCTTATTTTATACGACAATACGCGCGCTTCAGTTCCTTTAGAAGCAAATGTTTGTGCTTCAGTTACTTTAGAAAACACATTGTTACTCTTCGTCGTAACAATATTTTTTCCCATTTCTTTCTCACGCGAAAGAATGATGTCGGTGTGTTCTTTTCAAACACAAGTCATCAACATGGCCAGGATGCCCTAGTTGGTAGTGCCAAAGCTTGTATAAGTCACTGGCCAACAGTTCGTCGTTGGAAACAATATGGGATTCAATAATCCTAATAGTGGTGATGTACAATCCATTAGAGTGACTTAATAGTTTCTTTATGATGCGTTTCCTTCCGCATTCACTAGAAGTAACATAAGGTTCCATTATCACAGCGAATTTCCAAATAGCCATTTGAATGTATATCCTTAAACTCACAAGGTGTGGTTGGCTCTAAGTGCTTATAGAGCTTCTTTGACTTTAAACCTTGTGCCGCTAGCAACAAGATTTGAGCAGTACTTTGCCAAATTATTACTTTCGATGATCCAATCATCGTAGTCAGAAAAAGGAGTAAACTCAACAAACAATTGTCCATTTCTTAGAATAGTGCAGGTGGTTCCACTATCAAATAGACATTTGATTTCTCCTTAGACATTTCTTTAAGTACATCACGCGGGAATGTCATACAAATGAACAGTTTATCTCAAGTACTTTTGAAAAAAAAAAATCTTCTACATGTCCTTTACATTCTAAAACACGCTTTAAATAACAAATTATCATAAACAGAATTAGATTCTATAAATAGAAAGATAATTACTTACAAATAATCCGTAAAGAAGGTTAGAACATGTTTAACTACGAAAATATATACTAAAGACAAGAAAATTAAATGTTCAGGCCCAAGCAAAATCAGGTGTATCCATTAATGGGGCAACGTCCATCAATAATCCATATTAATTAAATACCCCTATAATTTCATCCCAAAAAATTTAGCCTTATTCAACTATAATTTCTGTTATAAATACCCCTACTATAATTTCATTCCTAAAATACCCTCCCTTATATAATTCTTTCTCATTCTATTCTACATAACATTTTTTTATTTCAAAAACACAAAAAACGTATGTACCGCCACCTCCTACCATCGACACCATAACCAACACCACCTCCGCTACCACCACCACCTCCGCCACCACCACCACCGCCACACCACCACCACCAACGCCACCGCCACCACTACCACCAACAACCACCACCACAACCCCTCCAGCAACCACCACCACAACCCCCTCCAGCAACCAGCAACCACCACCACTACAACCTCCTCATGCAACCACCACCACCACCTTTCACCGCCTCCAGCAACCACCACCTCCCTCGCTACCGCTGCTGCCACCACCGACAGAGAGGGGAGGAGAACTGAACGAGAGAAGAAGCTTAGGGTAAAAAAAGTTACACTCACACGTTAACCTAACTGACAGCGTTAACTAAATATAAGCTAATAAAAATAAAAATATTTTTTTAACGGTCAGAACGGTCAGCTACGGTCCTGGGACCCAAACTCTAATATTGAACTTTCTAGGACCCAAACGCAATACTAGTCATAAAGTTGGCACCCAAAGTCTAAATATCCCTTATGTATTTTATGTTTTTAAAAACAAAATTTTTTTTTTAAAAACCCAACCAAACGGGCCCTTAATTTCTCACTAGGCAAGAGACACCCACGTTCGAAAAAGGGGTAGGAAAAGCTAACAGTATAATTAATATTGAGGCGGCGAATTTTTATATGGAGATTTTGGGATAATAATTGATTAACACAGCAGGAGACAACAAGAAAAATGATCTCTAGAGATTTTATATAGAGGCTGTGCTTGTTACGGAAGCAAATGACAACTCAGAAAGAAGCTTCAACTTGTTCTCGGCAACAAAAAGATCTGTATTGGTCCAACCATGGATATTCCAATGTATAGATTCTGTACTAAGTACGCACTTTTCCAGGCTTCCAGTAGACCCATGTGTCATATAACACGTGCTTCCAGTAGGTTATTAGTGCCCCCTTTAATTTCCCTACATTAACCAAAATTACACGGTAATGACATTAACACATTTTTACTCAATAATAATTTTTATTATTACCAAAATTATTACAGAAAGAGTACAAAAAGTTAAGGGGCACCCAAAACAGACAGAAAATAAAACATTACTGATTTTCTCAATTACAACTACTTGTTTACAAATCTGTAATAAGGAATATTAAGAAACTCTAAAGCAAAAAGGAAGTGAAGCCTAGTATAGAAAATGTTGCTCTCTCCCTTACTGAGCATACCACCTTTTTTTGGCCAAAGCATCAGCCGAAAATTTTGCTTCCCTGAAGCTATGTATGAATGACCAAGCCTCAACTGATGCTCTGATTCTATTCCACCTGGTAACTGCAAACCATGGAATTTCGTTGTTATTAAAAGAAACCATGACTGCGTTTGAGTCTGTTCTAAATATGACATCCCTGAATCCATTTGCAACAGCCCATTCACCTGTACAAAGAACATCAATGACTTCTGCTATATAATTTGTAGCAATTCCAATTCCTCCTGTTACTGCAATGACACACTCTCCTCCAGCATTTCTGCCAATAAATCCATATCCTGTAGAACCAGGATTACCCCTGGAAGCACCATCACAACATAATAATAACTGATTATCCTTGGGCAAATGAAAGAAAACCTCCACTACTCTGACAGATCTAACCCTCCTGCACTTCATGTTGAAAAGTTTCAAAATCTCTAAGTCATATGCAGTATTCCACATCTATGCCTTCATTCTGACTTCTCCCTCTGATATCAAGCACAACATTATCAAAGATCATTTGGTTTCTGGTGAACCAAATTTCTCTAAGTGTTACACTAGCAGCTTACTTCCAGTTTTCCTTCACAGCAGGGCTCTTTTGCTTACCTAGATTTAGCACATCATCAAATGACTCTGGATTTCTGAAATGAAACATCCCCCCTAGCCACTTCCAAATTAACTCACTATAATTACAAGACCAAAAAAGATGCTCAATGTTTTCTTCATGTTGCTTGCAGAATATACACCTAGAGGCCATTTTAAATTTCTCTTCTTCATATTATCATCAGTAGCACATATACCTCTAACTATTTTCCATACCATACTAGCAATGTTGCGATGAATACCTGTATGCCATACATGCTTTGGCCAATTCAGTTTAGGATACTTCTTTCTTATACTTTCAGCAGCAGAAGAAACACTGAACTCACCAGTAATTATTTTTGTCCACACCCTTCTGTCTTCTTTGTTGTCTATAACTGGCAGTTCATTAACCTCAAACAAAACCAAATCTTCAGAAGGAATTACCCACTCTCCATCTATCAGCCAATCAGAAACATGTAACCCATTATGTTGTAACATATACTGATTTCCTGGATACATTTCTCTCAGAAGTATATCTTTTATCCATATATCATGCCACACTGGAACCTGAGTTCTATCTCTTACTAGCCACCTTGTAGCTCTCTGAACATCACTCATGACCTATTTGATACCTGGCCAAATTGAAGATTTCTTGTAATAAGTAATCCACTTGCCTAATCTATCTTGAAATTTAGCTTGAAAAAAACTAGCCCATTCATCTGTACCATTTTGCATTTTCCAAAATAGTTTCATTAACAAAGCTTTATTAATAACTTCTAACTTTCTCAAACCCAGACCACCTTCATCAATTGGAGAACATACTGAGTCCCATTTTAGAGTAACAATCTTCACTGCAGCTGGGTCTCCAGACCAAAGAAAATTCTGATAATCCTCTCACATTCTAGAACAATCTTTCTTGGCCATTTATAGACAGACATATTGTAGACTGGAATTGAACATAATACATGCTTAACCAATATTAACCTTTCTTGAAAAGATAACAACTTACCTTTCCAACCAGCCATTTTACTCTGCATATTATCTCCACCACTCCCCATACATGACTGGTTTTTATTTTTCTAGGCATTAACTGAACTCCAAGGTACTTGTCTAAAAAAGAAGAAAGAGGCATACCACATAATTGTGCTAATTGAGTTTTCTGAGATCACTAGTGCCTCCTACAAAACATTTACTCTTATCCATGCTAACAATCTGACCAGAAGAATCTTGATATTCTTTTAAAATCTTGAGTAGTTTAAGCACGTTTCCACTATCTCCATTACAGAATAGGAATATATCATTTGCAAATAATACATGAGTGGGACAAATTCCGTTTCTTACTACCATAGGAATCATCTTCCAGATTGTACTGAGTAAGTGAGAAATCTACTTAAGCAATCTTCAGCTATAACAATGAGCAAAGGGGATAAAGGATCACCTTGCCTCAATCCTTTGCCAACTGAGAAATACCCTGCTGGACCACCATTCACCAAAACTGATATTTTTGCAAACTTTAAAAGAATGTGAATCCATACAATAAAATCTTCAGCAAAACCCAAGTGCCTCATAACCTGAAACATGAACTCCCAACTCAAGGAGTCATAAGCTTGTGAAATATCTATCTTTAAACCCACATTACCCCCTCTTCTTTTTGATATCTAATTCATTAACCATTTCTGAAGCCAAAACTATTTGTTGTTGAATTTTCTTCCTTTTATAAATCCACACTGTTGGGGAGAAATGATTTTATCTATAATACTCCCTAACCTTGTAGTAATAGTCTTAGTCAACACTTTAAAGCATAAATTTATAAGATCAATAGGCGTGAATTGTTTTGCATTCTTAGCATTCTTCACTTTAGGTAGTAACTTCAGAAAATTTGCATTAATACCTTTAGGGATGAATTTATGTCTCCAACAGTACAATAAGGCCTTTGTAAAATCATCTCCAATTATCTCCCAAGTTTCTCTGTAAAACCAGCCTGCAAAACCATCTGGGCCAGGAACACTATCTGGATCCATTCCAAAAACAGCCTGTTTAATCCCTCTTTAGATGGAAGAGAGCACATCATATCATTATCAGCTTCTTGAACTACATTAGGAATATCTGAGAATATTCTATCACTGAAATTTACTTCATGGTACTTAAATTTCTCTTCATAATAATCAACTAATATTCTAGATATATCAGCTTGATCTGTAGCCAAAATCCCAGCAGAGTTCTCTAATTCAAGAATGGCTGCTTGGTTTTGCTTAATCTTCAATGAAGTATGAAAAAATCTAGAATTTACAACACCTTCTTTAAGCCATTTAACCCTTGCTTTAGCTTGTAAAATTTCTTTATTTTGCTGATGAAGCTCATCACAAACATGTCTAGCAATATTCAGTTTAGTTAACAAAGAATTATCTTCAGGATTTCTGTCAGACACTAAATTTGCTTGATACACTTCTTCTTTAGCTATTTGCAACTTCTTTTTCACATCCCCAAAAACATTCCAATTCCACTGCTTAACTATTACTTTAAATCTTTTCAGTTAGCTAAGAATATAAAAACATCATTACCAATGACCTCTTCAGTCCAGGAATCCTTAACCAATTCCAAAAAACCAGAATGATTTAGCTAAACTTTTAAGGCTCTAAAAGGCACATTATGAGGCCTAGGAATATCTGCATTAACACCACTAAGGATACTATGATTAGAGATACTTCTTGAACTCACTTTATACCCCCCAACTAGGAAAAAGCTCCATCCACTTAGCATTAACACAAGCTCTGTCCAAATTACACAGAATTCTCTTCTTCTCACATCTATCATTACACCATGAAAATTCAATTCCAGATTTTGCAGCCTGAAAAAGTTCACAAGTACTCATGCAATCACTAAACTCAATCATAGAAATTGTTAAAGGCCTCAGACCCCCGACGTTTTCATCCATTCTGAGCACTACATTAAAATCTCTTATTACTAGCCATGGTTTATTTAAAAGACTTATCTCAATTAACTCCTCCCACAATACTCTTCGATCAACAGTTAAACATGCAACATGAATACCAGTTATCACAGCCCCACCAACTTCAATTGTAATTGCCTCTCTTGTATTAGAAATAACAGAAGGAGGACTAAGAGAAGCACTCCACAAGATCCATAAATTACCCTTTTTCACTTCATCGGAGTTATGAATCAAACTACAACTCATACTAGGAAGCCTTAAATTTCCAACAAAATACTTAGTAACACATACTTTAGGTTCAACAATAATCATGATTGAAGGACTAAATTATTTACTTAACTTCTGAGTTTGTCTTTGGATTTAGATCTCCTTAAGCCTCTGACATTCCAGAAAATAACTCCCATCTTTTCAATTTTCGTTGAGAAGAATCAGAGCCACTCCTCAAGTTACTGACATTCTTACTAGCATTTTTCTTCTTATTAGCTGGTGGCCTTGTAGTAATTAGACTTAGACCTTCATTTTTGATTGAAGATACTTCACTAACTCTATTGCCAACCTCACTACCAACTGGAACATCACCTTCTTCCTGCTGAAGATTGTTTACTATTTCACCCTCTTCATAAGTACCACAAGGTGGCACTATGTGAACATTATTAGTAACTGCAGGAGCACCTGAAGTAGCAGATAGAACTTGATCAACTCCCAAAGCTGGGAATTCTTTCTGTGAATTAAACACATTCTCATTCATTTCCTGAAATATTTGAAATCTTCCAGAAGAGCTTTCTCCAAAAGAAGTCAAAATCCCAGCAGCCAGCATATCACCTTCCATTCCTGATTCCTTAACCTTACTATCTCCAATATAAATTGAATCAACAACATATTCAGAAATTAGCTTACCTCCATCAGAGCATAAATCCAAAGGTCCTTCAACTTCTTTATCTTTGTTCTTACTCTTTTTCTTAGCCTTATAAACAAGTTTAGTGGCTGCACTTTCCTTAACCTTTTCAGAATCTCTGTGCTTAATTCTGCATCTCTCTTCAACATGCCCAACAGTGGAACAAAACTTACAAAATTCAGGCATCTTAGTTATAACAACATTTTGGAGAAAACCACCAAACTTATTTTGAACCCAAATTTAGCAGGCACTGATTTAGTCATATTAGCATAATGACCAATCTTCTTCTTCAAAGTTGTATCATCCACTTTGACAGCTCTTCCCACAGCCCCTGCAATAGACTTGATAATCTTCTCTTTCCAATATTCAATTGGTAGCCCTGGAAATTTAGCCCATACAAAGGCAGTAGTGGATTTTGCTTATCAGGGTTAAAATCATGCTCCCACTCCTTAACTTTTAGAATTTGACCTTCAACAGACCAAAAACCGTTCCATACCTGTTGTGTATCCAATTCATTAGCAAGCTGAATAATAAAGAAACCCTTACCAAGAGGAATGAAATCAACAGTGCCAGAGAGGTTCCATTGTTTTTTCAAATCTATTTCTGCTTTTTCAATATTTAGCTTCACAAAATCCAAACGCCCAATCAAACTAAATCTCCTTTCGTCAATATTTCATCCAATTCTTTCATATGTAATAGGTACTTTAGGATATCCACTAAAATCAACAACTTCAATCGGAGTTTCAACTTCGGAATTCATTATATGAACCCTAAAATTAGGTAAACATTAATGAAAATTTCCGACAGAAGCCACCCAAAATAAGTGAGATTAATGATCACCAATCATCAACCCTAATTAATACTATTGAAATGTAAGAATTTAATGCTTTGATTGTAAGAAAATCGAAGAAAATCTGAAGAAAATTCGAAAATTTAATGCTTGACCGGATCTCAAAAATCTCCTGCTCTGCTCTGACCTGCGTTTGTTGGGTTAGGATTTCTAAATCTAATGACATATTATCACAAGTCAATCATTATCATATTCAATTCAATTCAATTGGATTCAATTTAGAGAAATTTTATAAAAAGGTCGTAGGTTTTGACCAGCTTTAAGATTTGGTCGTAAGTTTGTCCAATTTAGATTTTGGGTCGTTTGAACGTCAGTCAACCACTAGTCAAAGTCAAACCATTATTTTATAAATTACACATTTGCCACTCCGTTAAAAAAAAAGTTTTTAATTTTTGATTATTATTATAATTTTTAATTAAAATTAAATTTTGAAAAATAAAAAATTGTTAATTTTTAAAAATGTTATATTTATTTGAAAATATTTTTTAATATTTATTTAAAATTAATTTCTAATAATTTTCGCAATTAAAATCTTTAAAAATCTATCTGTACCAGTACCATATGATAAAAAGATATTAAAATTAATTTCAATAAATATTAAAAAAAAAATACAATATTTATTTACTTTTCAAAATCTAGTTTCAATTAAAAAAAGATTATAATAATAATTAAAAACTAAGAATTTAATTTTTAAAATTATTAAAAATTATTTTACTAAATATTAAAATAATAAAAATTATTTATTAAATAATTTTTAATATCGTGGCAAATGTGTAATATTGATTTTTAACAGAGTGGCAAACTTGTAATTATGAAGTAACGGGGTGATTTTAACTGTTGGTTGACTGACAGTCAAGCGACCCAAACCCTAAACTAAACTTAAGATCCAAATCCTAAAGCTGATCAAAATCTATGACCCTTTTACAAAATTTCTCTTCAATTTAAGGGCGACTCCTTATTTTTGTTTGAAAATGCGAGAGACTAGTAATTAATTCTAAGCTGAAGGGGCGAAATACTATAAACAAACTAGGCCTGATTTTTGTGTCTTCACGAATTAAAGGTTGTTTTGCAAAAGAAGAACTAGAAGAGAGGTTGTTGTAAGCATTGGCCAATGCAACCAATTATGACGTACGCTCAAGGGGACTTATGACGGTTTGGTTAACTGTTTCTTAAGTGGCGTGTAGGTCAATTTTTATACTAATTTGCAAAATGTCCTCACCAAAATCTTTCAATTTTTTAAAAGTCGTCGATCGTGAGTCATTACGTCATAAATGGGCATGGTATGGCATATGTCAACAACTTTGGTTATACTACAGGGCCAGGGATTACATATCTATTCTATTATACAAAGGGAAAACCCTTATTGAAGCTGTAAAATTTTGGGACAGTTTTACCCATATTCATTTAAAACACCTGCACACTTTATATATATTGATCGAGGGTATAACTATAATTCAAATTACAAAATATAATTTCACCTGAATAGAAAACACCTTTCAAGAAAAACAAACAATCAAAACTCTCTAGAATCCACTCTTCCCTAATAATTTTTTTTAGGAGAACTCTCTTAAACAAGGAAGAATTATAAAGAAAACCATGTTCATTAATTCTTCTTACATATCCTTTTAAACAAAAAAAATAAAAATCAAGAAAATAAGAATCAATCATACAGAAATAACCAGACAAAATCAATGCAATCACTTCTTTACAGGGGTCAAGCGAAAAAAACTACTGAAAGGTTGGAGAAGAATCACCACCGTAAAGCATCACCACCAGTAGCGAGAGAAACATCCGGCAACAGGTACACCCCAAATATCATTTAGTAGCACCACCAAAAGTACTCATTCAAAGATTCACAAACAGAATAAGGAAGACGAGTATCTAAGAAGAGAAAACTTTCTCAAAACATAAAGATCTACAGAAGATTTAGTCTTATTCGAGCAAATCGAAAGAGAAAGAGGGTGATCTTGAGAGTTAGACTTGAGGCGGTGAAGAGAAGAGGAGCGAGGGAGTGGGAGTAGAAGTCTTCCTGACTCTACCAAATTTTTTTATGTACTCTTTTATGGTTTGTTGACTAGTCTAACTCTCAAATCACCCTCTTTCTCTTTCGATTTGCTTGAATAAGTTTTTTTTTAGGAGAACTCTCTTAAAAAAAACGAGATATATTTACATACCCACGAGAAGGGCTAAACAAGGAGGAACTATAAAGAAAACCATGTTCATTAATCCTTATATATAATAATAGCAATACAACGAAAAGAAAATCAAGTACCAGACGAGTTGGTTGGGAGCCTAGCAACAAATTGAGCTCCAAAACCCTTTTTGAATTGAGCTCCAACCCCTTATAATAATTGAAACCAAATACTGATCTCCCATTCATTCTGGCCCCACCTTTTAAAGCTCTAGATAAATGTGGTGAGAATATTGAGAAATAAAGCTCTCACATTGATTGTGGCCCCACATAAATAACATTTTTAGTTTTCTTACATCTCATTTACACCTTCAAATTTATACCCGTCCATTAACCACGTTCCTTAACCATTATCCATGTTCAACCGGTTTTTGGATGAATCAAATCATGCCGAAACCAGAATTTCAGTTCACAATATTAACTGACAATAATAAAAAAGGGTTCTTTAATCATTCCTACACAGGTAACACACCGAACAAATCCACGATCAACACTCGCACTACGCCACATGGACCGGTTTACAACGGATATAGATGTTGCGTCGAATTAAAGCAACGTCTATAAGCGTTGCGAAGGCGTTACAAATTTTTGGCAACGTCTAATAACGTTGCTTTAATTATTTAAAGTAACGGAAGTTACGTTGCTTCTTCCGTTGCTCTTTTTTATTTAAAGCAACGTAAGTAACGTTGCCCTTTTTATTTGAAGCAACGTTTTCTGTAATTTAGGCAACGTCTATAAACGTTGCGGAATATATAATTAGAATAAAAAAAAATACAAATTTTGTAATTAGAATCCAAAAAAATTAAATACTGTGTTTCTGTATTACAAAATCTGTATTTCTACAGGAAAAAAAAAATGTGTATCCTCAAGTAGATTACATACACATCTTCCAAAGCATACATAACTACATAGTAAAAACATTTATCTAAGAGCAAATTTGTAGTTCATCAATAAATTTACAATTAAGCCTCAATACACTAACATTAGATAAGACAATATACAAGACTTACATGCAGATTCAAGGACCGTAGAATGCTAGTCATATAAGCAAATTTAAAGTTAGGGTTTGTACCTCAACTGTTGGCTAGCAGTATCTTTTGGACAAGATCCTAGCTTGTCCAAAACTTCTTTATTTACCTGCATAACAAGTTAAACAACCTATCAACACTTTTTTTTAGCAGTAGAAAATTTTATTCAACTGAAACAAGAAAGAGTACAGATCACAGACTCAAAGCAACAAGGACTCAGACACAAAACTAACAAAGCACCATTACTCTTTATACAAGAGCTAACTAATTACTCCAGGTGGATCTTTCCACCAAACCTGAGACTTAACACTAGTTCTAGCATACTTAGCCATTTTATCGGAAACTTTATTACAAGCTCTTTTTAGAAAGCACACACAGTACAGTCTCTGGATCACATTCTCTCAAACCAACTCTTCACACCACCGAAATGGGGTTTTGATTGTCGTTTAACAACTAACTGTCATATGATCAAGGCATTACAAGCAAGTGCCAAAGCAGGTAATTACCTATCCTATACTGACTACTATTATATATTATGGAAGGCTTACCTCTCCTGGTCAGTGTAATTGTTGTTGGTGTGCCTAACACCGACGTCACTAGTAGAGTCATTCTGTAACATATCCATCATGTAACCAAAACGATTGGCTGATTGAAAGTCATTATGATCTGCACAAGCATAAGAAGGAAAATAAAATCAGCACGGACTGGAAAAAACGAATGAAAATAAAATGTAACTAACAGGAATGTCTTACAGATGCATACCATTTAAAGGTGCAGGAAGAACATCAGGGAAATCAAAGCGGCTGAATTCCCCTGGCTTGCTAGGCATTGCAAAAATGATAGTGTTCCTTCCATTGCAGTCTATCACTAATACCAAGTTCTCGAAACAAATTCTGCATGTTTGGGTAAGCTCCAACTTGAAACAAACAAAAACAAAAATAATGAAACAGAAAAACTTAGATGAAGTTCAAGAAAAAAGAGACAATTAAGCAATATAACTTATAACATGGAAATTTTATGGTAACAAAATGTAAAAATGGTCAATTAGGCGAAGCTGGTTCTCACTTGATATATGTTGTTTTTGCTTCGGTTTGAAGTCAGAAACATCATGAAGAAATTCATATTCCTGTCTCAATGTGCACCAAAATAGACGATAAGTTAGCAAAATCACCAAATGGAAAAGTTGACATATCACATTCCAACACTAATGCCAAACATCAATAAATATCAACAGTAAGAGATATCTGCTAATATGAACAACCAAATAGACTGTAGAACAAGCACCTCTTTTCCCGTTGTTAAATGTGGAATCATCTGTTGTGGCAGCTGTTAATGCTGGCAATGGAACATGTCTTTCTGCCAGAGTCAGCAAAGTCCTTGCTTCATCCCTTTCCTTTCACAGCCTTTCTATAACACGACAAGCATCATCGTGATGTTAACACAAACTCCATTAATTAACATAATTTATGATAAATTGTCATCTACGTATGTGCAAGAAGAACATGCTATAATTATGCCTGACCAAAAAGAAGAAATAAACTAGAACAGACAGAAATTTGTATGCACAAATGTAGATGTAAACTGAAATAAATGTAATCATTTTAGGTATCGAATGGGAATAAAAGGTTAACTTGAACTCCAACAAACGCGAGTATCGGAGTGGTGAATTCAAGCTAAAGTTGTACCTGGTAGAGAGCATGACTTAGCCCTTGCCTTGCTGTATGTAATTGTTGTTCCAACGCAAAATGTGATAGCATCAACTGATCCCACTCCTGTAAAGAAAAATGACAACTAAGATTACAATATGGACAAACAAAAACAAACCACATACCAAAGAAATAAAAAATTCCACATACAATATCATCTACAGGTAATAAAAAATTCCAATTATCAACTAGTACAGATATCAAAAACAAACCACAGAGCTTCAAACAAACAAACAAACCAAGGGCTGAGATCACATACAATTTGGAACATTCCAAGTAATCCAGGGATGCATGCAGCCTGTAACGGTCTTGATTTAACTGCCTGCACAATTTTGAAAGTAAAAAATGTAAAATATATAACAATGTTAAGAGCTACAATAAGGAACAATATTAACATATCTCACCTTATTTGTTTTTACAGGCATAAGATCATCCATTGTAAGTGGCTCCCCAGTCACAGGGCATTTCCCAAAATCCTAAGTAACAAAATAACAAGAAACCCAACTTTCAAAATAATTCTGACCCTCAGAAATTTCACTAGCTATTAGATGAATGCAAACTGTGCGAGAAGTACAAGCAATGCAGCAAAGCAATGCAACAAGGGAATGAGTTGGAAAACCACATTTAGTAAGAAATGGTGGAAAAAATACTCAACCAACACCAGCAGCTACCATTTAAACTATAAGTATCCGCTAACTAATTCCAAGTCCAAGACATAAAATTCAATCAAATATTTAGCTATCATCTGTCTTCAACTATCCATCCCCAATACGAAATATACGCAGGATTTGGTGCAGAAAAAAGAAATTGCTTAGGTAATGCTTCCACTAAACTACACCAAGAAACAAAGCAGCCAACAAGGGTATCCGAGAAATAATGACAGAACAACCAATGACAACTATAATTATCTGCATATTCTTGCATCTAATCCATGAATAAGGCTTACCAACAAAAAAATTGTTCTGAATTGGACACTTTTAAAACAAAACTCAAGTAACATCAACCTAATTACACGAATAAATAACCAAATTACCAAGTCCATTCAAAAACAGTAAATTTCACAACACACCTAAATCACAATAAACCCTAAAAATTGAAAACCCTGGATTCTAAATTGAAACCTTAGCTTTTGAAAATTGAAGACTACAACTAGATAACATCATTTATCTTACAGACCCAGATAAACCCTAACCCTAGAATCTGAATCTTATCAGATTTAATAGATCGAAACACATCTCAACCATAGAAACCCTAAAAGTGACAACTTTGACATTAAAACATGCTTATTTGTTCAGATCCATGGAAATTAGGACTGAAATGAGAAACCCAGATTTAAAACCAGTGAATATATTATTTCGGATCTATTTTGATTAAAACCCCTAAGAACAACTCGAGATCCATAAGAACATCTCTTGATACATATCTTTCAGAACTTGAACGGGTTTTTTAAGGATGATGATGGTGGTGGTGGTGGTAGAAAGGGGGAAGAAAAACTCTCTGTGTATGCGGAGAAAAAGAAAAAACGAGAGAGAAGAAGAAGATGAGAGATAGAGCAAATAAATATAAGGGTAAAGGAAATATATTAAGCAGAGGAAAAATATAATAAGGAGTGGAAACTCTAATTTCCAGTAAAAAGACAAAATAACCCCTGCATATGCAACGTTAGTCAACGTTGCCCCAACGTTGCTTAATTAATTTTTAATAATTCCTATTTGGAGCAACGTTATTAACGGTGCGCAACGTTAATAGACGTTGCCTAGGGCGCAACGTTAATAGACGTTGCAGATGCGAAAAAAAAACGTTGGGAATCAGGCCCTGTGGCGTAGTGTCGACCCCCTTTTTGAGTAAATCAATTAGAGAAGATCTTCAGTTCATAGCGGGATCGATATTCATGTTTCTAAACGGTTAGCCCCCACTCCCTCAACCATTTCCTACCCATAAATAGAAAAAAGAAACCCATGATGAAAACTACCCCCACCTCCTGTCGAATGATCTTACAGCACAAAATCTGCTTGTTGTATCAAATCATCATCCACAAAATCATAATCCTCGAATTAATACGCGGGTTGTTTTAGCTTCTTCCAAATTAATTAGTTTTTATTTTTGTGATGTTTCACTTTCAATTCCGTTGTACTACTGTTATCGCACGAGTTTTTTCATAATTTTTCATGTGAATTCAATGATATAATTGTTAATTACTAAATTGAATGCATCAATTCTTCTTACGGCATTTGAGAATTGTAGGTGTTACGAAGCTTCAAAAAACACAGTTAACTGAGTATGGATGCATTTGTTCTTCTTAAGACATTTGATATACTGTAGGTAGTGTTGTGTTTTCATACGCTCTCTATGTTCCTAATTTTTATTTCAAATAGAGCTCTATTTATAACTAATATGGATGCGTCGCAATTTTTCTCTCAACCGAGCTCTTACCATTGTGTTCATTTTTTTTGTTATTTGAAAGAGCAAATCTAACACACATTGTCTGTTTGTTAAAATACCAAGTTGAAATTCATCACAGATTCCAGTGTTTCGTGATACCATCAACATAGAGGCTAAAATTCAGGTAACCTTCTGTCTCTTTTTTTTCTTCTTTTTTGTTTAGATATTGTAAAGATCTAAACAAAGATCTCCCCTTTTTTTGTGAACTACCTCTTCATTCTTTTTGTGTGTGTACAGGTAAGGAGAGATAGAATGCTAAGGTGGATTCAACTATTCTGTAGTTCACGATATTCTCCCAATGTTATAAAGAATACAGATCATTTTACCGGGTTCTATCATTTGATTCTCAATTATGAAGTTATTTATTTCATGTGGGCATTTATCTCTCTTTCGTAGTGATTTTTTTTTATTCGATACGCATTAGTTCGCTTGAATTACCACCATATCATCATTATAAAATTTCTGATTTTTGTAGTACTTTTTTGCATAATTGTTGCAAGTTGTTGTTTTATTCGACAAAACAAAGTTAAAAGCTTTGAATACCGGAAAAAAAAGTAAGTGGCATCTCTTTATTAAGTTAAAAGCAAGTTACTCATATATCAAATGTGTATGATAAGTTTACATTTGTTTTGCTACAATTTTAAGTATTTAATGCTTTCATTGACGAGTTCTCATGTGTGAGTTCTCTCAAATTTTGGCTTCTTTTCTTCAGGGGACTAAACCTACGATTTTGCATTATTTGGTGTATTACCTTTTGTTTTGATCCACCTATTCTGAAACCAGTTATAAACAATTTTTCTATTGACAATTGGCCATTTTGATTGAAATTATTTGTTGTATCTTCGATTTTTTCTTTACTTGGAGTTCCATTCCCTTGATTAAAGATACATTCAAGAATTTGTAGCTGAATATTTTTAGATGATAAATCACAACTAACATCAAGGGTACGTATTATTGAGTTCAACAAGACGCCTCTCCCGCGTCTCTTCTGTTGTTAGAAGCTACATGCAAAATATTGGTTTCAACCACCATAGGTGCCGTTTAGCAGCTAATGTCGTTAACATTCCATGGATATATATGTGCAACTTCATAGAGGACCAACAAACTAATAATCCAGCATTGCAAGCCCAGTAAGTGAAAGTATCTGCCTAATACTAATAACGCAATACGTACAATGTTAATGTTCTTACATTATTATTGTGCTTCGTTAGTCTCTAACAGGGAGGATTTAGAGAGTCATCCATATTTTTATAGTTTTAGAACGATACTTCAAGGTTCTTATGGACTGATCATAAGTAGAGATGGTATATGTATGAAATGAAGCAATTGCCTACTTTTGAAATTTATACCATTAATTAGTCATGTAGTAGCTAGAAGAATGAAGTAGTTGTGCTCATAGTATTGTAAAGCATATATAGAAATATATATTCAAGGCCATATATAAGGGTCTCCATGTTCAGTTAGGTGTTAATGGATTCATAGAGGTTTGTCTTATTTGAGCGCCTACTGTACAAGGGGTAATATGTCCCGCTCTATCTTTTACAATCAGTTGATTTCTGCTAAAATCATGCGGGTTTGAATCTTTGCTACTGATTAATTAAGGTCAGATTTTAAGATTTATTTGACATGTCCAAATTTTTAGTTCAAGAACCAATATACTTGGTTTCTTCCATTCATCTAGATATTTTTGGGATTTGAGTACTGCATTTCTATCTTTTTGGTATTTCTATCAATAGCTTGACAAAGCTTTGTTTTCCTTGCAAGTGAGAGATTTTCACCATTGGGTTGGTCTCATTAATGAATTTGCGAAGCACGTAAAGTTAACGATGGATTGGCACGTTGAGGTGATCTTTTGGCCGTGGATCCACCGTCCCAAGAAGGAGTTGTTCTTAAGGTTCTCTATGATTTAAGGATTTTGTTCGGGAAAATACACAAAACAAGCATTTGTACAACTCTGACGATGTATGCTTTTGACCAATGGTTGGCGTTCTATTTCATTTTGGTGATAAAAAAGACATGTTTGGGTGAATTACACATATGTTGCGTCAAGGTTTTCCAGTGACAATTTATGGCCGACTTTACCCTGCCATTGACACATCTCAAGGTAAGTTTCCGCTCTCTTATTTTATTTGAAGTAAATCTTTTGCATTCTCGATCGTCATTAATATTTATCAATAGATTGATAACAATATTTGGGTCTTTACACTATAGTTTCGGTCATTTGTACGATAACTCATTGCGCATACCAATCTTACAGGAGCAACCTACGTTAAGCAATCGTGAAAGGTCAAAGATTTGGAGACCGAGAACTACAAGAAGCTTTTTGTAGCCGCATTTATGCATGTTATACAAAATGAGCATCTTCCATTACGAGTAGTTGCACATGCTGTTGTTTTTTCCTTAACAGTAGAGATTTAAAAGCTTCTTGCAGTAAAACTTGATCTCCCTGGATATCATAGGACTTGACTTCCCAAAGATAATGGGAATTCTGACGGAGGAGGCCCTAGAACTGCGACGACTAATAAAGAAGAAGATTGGGATTCAGTTCAACAGTTGAGGAGCTAGCTTCCCTTAATCGGGATGTAGAAGTTTAAAAGTTGATGATAAAAGTGGAACAGTTTTCAAACGGCTGCTGCTGCTGCAAGGGTTCTGGAAATGCTTGCAACGAGGTTGAAAACGGAAGAAGACACTGACCAAAAACAAAACAGAGGATACTACCCAAGATGACACCAAAGAATTTGACGACAATCCTATCCAAGGACTGATAACTATGTTGAATTCAGTATATCCACAAGCTCAAGCATTCAGAATGCCAAGATATCGTTATAAGGAAGAAGAGTTAACTCCGATTCAATTAAGACTAATTGGAACCCGCAGCAGAGACACATTACAGTATAATCTTCCTACTTCTTCGAAAATTGCTATCCTGATAGTTAAAAATTCAGAAGTTGATAGAAAGAGAGACATTGTAGTTCAAAAAAAGGGCAAAGGATTGAAAAGGATCTCAGAATTACATCTGAGCTTTATGGCAATGCAATATCTACTTTTGTTTTCTTTTGGCGAAGATGGGTTAATCAAACTCTTTTGGAAATTCAAAAGGTCTGATTAATTTATGGCCAGATGTATTTCATTAATTTCTTTATTTGAGTTACTAATGACACATAACTCATTTGTTCTTTTTTATTTCTACATATTGAGAATTATAATAAAGTGTAATGGAAAAAATGAGTATTAATTTTATGATGTTTGTTTTTCGCACCTCACTGCACGGGGTGGGATAACTATTTTCAAAATGTAAATTGTAACTCTAAGAAGGGAAAATGTAAAAGGCAAAAAGCTAATCACTCGGTGCGTAGCACGGTTACTGACTAGTTCTTCTTACATTTGACACTTCAGGGGGTGCTTAAAATTGTTCTTCCTACTCGACTCGAGAGATAATAATTTTAGCACGCGCACAACAGGAGTAGTAACAGCATCCGCGAGGCTAGACCTAACTAGATGACCGCTACCACGGTGGGAGTGGGCCGCCCGACCGAAGAAAGAACAAAGAATTTGTAAAGCCAACAAAAAAATGTAAGCAAAATAGTAAACAAACTTTAGAATCCACATCGTGGCATTTGAAGCACTAGTATAACTTCACAAAATAACTGAGACATATTGTCAGACTACTATAACTCTATTAAGCTCCGTAAAACAAGGATAACTTTTTGGCCTAGGTAAAAAGAGCTATTATACTTGCACCATCGACTCTAAGCAAATTTCTACAAGCCAATTAGGCAAGCTCATACAATGCCCGTTAGAAGGGGAACCCAATTTTCACATCAAAGGATACTGATTACTTTTTGTAAATGGTTCATCTTTCTGAATAGACTGTCAACTGGATATAACCTACACCAACCTGCTCATCTTCAGTTTGTCAAGTATCAAAAAACTGCCAATGACCTAAGATCGAGCTCCCTGCCCAAAACCTAAGAATTTGTAAAGCAAACGGTACATTACCATCTCCTCAACCAAACATTTTCACTGTAAACATTATTGATGTTGAAGTAAATATATGCTAACTGAAAGATTTTTATTTAGCTTGAAGCAAATGAAAGATAGAAACTTGTAATGCGCGTAGCCAAAATGGGAATGCGGCCAGGGCGATATAGAATGAATTGTAAACAACGTCTACTCTGCAACCGGTCTCTCTCTTTCTAAGTGGTTGACCCTGATATCATCAACCAAAAAAAAAAAAACATGGGTCAATCCTCTTATAATCCAATAAACCAATGCATCCATCAATTACCAGTAAATCATGATAATTATTGCTCAGAAAGGAACTCTGGCGACAATCAGCAATGAATTGATTCATGGGTATCAAGTTGCTTCAACTCAACCACTTATATAGACAGAGACACGCCAATCCAACAAAATTACCAATCAACAAAATTATCTTTTTTTTTTTTTGATAAAAGAGGGCTAAGATTTTATTAGAAAAAAGAAAAGAATTTTACATCTTGCAGCCCACCTGCAAGCCCACTAATCTCGAAGGCCCATTACAAGAGAAAGGAAAAATGAAAAATTACAGAGTTGCCTAAACTACAGGCCAACTCCCCTTTAATGTCCTTCAATGACTGCCTCCCAACTGATGCTAATATCTCTAAAGGTATAATTCCTAAACCAACCATGGATATTACCCCATTTGTAGATTAAGCTCTTCACCACTATAATCATAGTGTCCACCTCTCTGCCTCTCTTCTTGGCCATTATTCTCTTGTTTCTTTCTCCCCATATAGCCCAAATGATTGCATAAGGGAGTATAGACCAGACTTTCCTAGCTAAATTACTGCCATTGTGAACCTGCCATTGAACCAGCTGCTCCTGGACAGAGTCTTTATGTGACCAATTGAGACTAGGTTTAGAGGTGAAATGTGACCAAATAAGGGTGGAGAAGCTGCACTGCAGGAATATATGTTTCACTGATTCTTCAGCAGAGTTGCAGAAGCAGCAGTTTACTTCATCAATTTCACATTTCCTCTTGATCAGGTTATCCACTGTGGGAATAGCAATCTGCAGCACAAACCAGGTGAAAAGTTGCACTTTATATGGCACATTCTTCTTCCATATGTGTTTGAAATCAGCTGCAGCAGTCATAATGTTTCCAACACCTTCATTCTTCATCTGCCAAGAGTATCCTTCTTTAACTGAATATGAGTTGTTGTTGCCTGTAGTGCTGCAGATAGAATCATGCTCCTCATTCAGTGAAGGTACATCACCAAGTAGCACTAGCAGATTAGAGAGCTCATCCATAGTTTCTGAGTTGAGATGTGCTTTAAGTTGAATGGTCCATCTGCCATCCCTGATCAGGTCTGCAACTTTAGCTTCTTTATTAGTTGCAGCTTTAAATGCCCTTTTGTGTGTAAGGCAGAATGGAGCCTGACCCATCCATTTGTCTTTCCAGAACTTGATGTCCTTTCCACTGGATATGCAAGAGGTATACATCATTTGGAAGAGAGTTCTTTCATTTTGGATGCCCCTCCAAAATCCTCTGCCATAGACTTCTGTGTATTCTTTATGCCACAAGTCATCAAAATCAGAGATGTTTATATGTTGGATCACCTTCCTCCACAAGGCTTGTTTCTCCAAGCTATATCTACCACTCCACTTGGCCAGCATTGCTTTGCTGGTTTTCCTAAGACACCGCAGTCCCACTCCACCTTGAGCCTTAGGTTTGCACATCCTTTCCCAGGCAGCCCAACAAATCTTCTTCCTTTCATTTGTTCTTCCCCATAAGAAGTTCCTCATGATGCTTATAAGCTTCTTTTCTATCTCATAGGGCAAGGGCAGTAAGGACATGAAGTACACAGGTAAACTCATGAGGGCACTGTTTATAAGCACAATCCTAGCAGCCCTGGAGAGGACTCTAGCTTTCCATTTAGCTAATTTCTTGTTGAATTTCTCCACAACACTATCCCATATTGTTATCTGTTTAGGTGTACTCCCCAGTGGCATTCCAAGATATTTGAAGGGAAGGGATTCAATCTTGCAGTTGAGGATCCTTGCTAAGTCTTGTATCTTGTCTTCAGCTCCAATGCTGATAATTGAACTCTTATCCAAATTAACCTTCAGACCAGTCATGGCTTCATATATTTGTAATATTATCACCAGACTCTCTACCACCTCCTCTTTTGCATCTAGAAAAAGAATGGTGTCATCTGCAAATTGCAGATGTGAGACATGTATGTCTGAGTTGATGCAGAACCCTGAAACCATGTTTATAGTTTCTGCTCTCTTCAAAAGTTTGGTGAAGACCTCAGCTACCAAGATAAATAAGAATGGAGAAAGAGAGTCTCCTTGCTTAAGCCCTTGGTGATGTTTAAACTTTTCAGTGGCACTGCCATTCACTAGAATTGAAGATTGAGCTGAGGATAGACACCAGTAAATCCATTTTCTCCACTTCAATCCAAATCCAGCTGCTGCAAGGAGATAGTCCACACAATACCAGTTCACACTATCAAAAGCTTTCTCTATGTCCAACTTGCAGAGAATTCCTGGAACTTGAGATCTTATTCTAGCATCAAGCAACTCTCCTGCAATCAATATCCCATCCTGGATTTGCTTACCTTTCACAAAGGCCCCTTGGTGCTCAGATATGAGCTTGGGAATAACTGTCTTCAGCCTTGCTGCTAGCAGCTTTGATATAATCTTATATAAACTTTGTTAGGGCATTGTCTGGTCAAACCCACTAGCGTTGGTATGTCAAGCTAGTTGTCAGTTTTAGGTGTCAAAATTCAATTCTTGATTTAGCCTACTAGAGTTTAGATTTCGGAAATGGGATATAGACAGAGTAGTAGAGACCTTGAAGACGAAGACTGTGAAGACAAAGAAGACATCAATTATTCTTCATCGACAAAAGGTTAGTAGGAGTTATGACTTTATGGATATTCTTCTATTTCTACTTTCTCTATTCTTTCGAAATATAGTCGACTACTTTAGTAGTAATGTAACGATTGAGATCGTGTTCTTGTGTAACATGGCTTTATGTCATGACCAGTATTTGATCCCACGAATACTGTGAATCAAGAATGCATGAGATAGATTCGACGCCATATGTCCATTGCAATAGTTTGCTTGCAAACTGTTATGTTGGATATGGATGAATCAAAGGAGTACTCTTGAGCAAAGAGCCTGTGGATCACAGCTGAGGACGTTCTCACGTCTAAGTTCTGGCTCAGCCCAGTACTTCCAGCGAAATCCAGGATTTGACCTAATTTGACCAGCAGGCGGTTCCCGAACCGGTTTGCGTACCAGAGCCTGAAATTCTCCTGTGTCGCATTAGTTCACGTACCAGTACGTGAACCTGACATGGAGATTTCACTGGTAGTCGAATTAAGAGTTTATTCTTTTTAGAATTTCACTCTGAGTCAAATTCCAAACTCCTTTATCTCTTAGATGGACTTGTGTAAAACATAAATACCTTTTGTGTTCCATCTAACGATCCTCAATGAGTCAATAAGATAAGATTATCTCTGGTCTGTTGGATTCCTATCTTAAAGTGTTTTTGAGCCAACAAAACACTTGGTCGATAAATCTAAAAAGGAATTTCAATTGAGATTAATCTGTATTACTTGGTTGGCAAGTTTAGGGTTTCCTTAACTTGTGGGACAAGTAATTGATTGCTTAATTCCAAAGCAACCTATCTTATTGAGTGCTATAAATAGAGGTGTCTACGGACAGATACCGCAAGCATCAAGCATACATGAAGGTCCTTAGGGAAGGTAGCGTAAACTCTTTTCACTTCGGTGAAAGCTTGTTGTGGTATAGTCATCCTCTATAGGTTGCAGCTCCTCTGGGAACTCCCTACGACTATAAAAGACTTCCTTAGAGAGTTGGGAAGCACAGGTAGGAGATTGAAACCATCTTTGGTTGAAATCGGATTAACCTGTAACCTTGGTAACCTGATCACGTTCTTGTTTATTCTAAAGTCCGTCTCTTCTGATATACGGCCATTCAAGAACTGATACGTTACTCAACAAGGTTGGCAAGGTAGCAACGCACGGCTGCACTCGGTGTTGTAAGACCTAGTTGGCTCCAGTTATATAAGTTCCTTAAGTGGTTCTTCGTGTATAACTGAGGTAGATACAGATTGGGCATTGCTTACTTGGTTTGCGTGTCAGCCCCGATTTGTGAAGTAGATTTCCGTATGACCTGGATTTAACAATCCGAAGGAAGTCATCTTGTTTATGGTAAACTGATAGAGGACAGTTACACCATAAGTCAACAGTTTTGGTTTAAAACCCAGTATTGCTGACAAAAGCCTTTGGCATCGGTCAAAGCAACTCCTAGGCCTGTAACGGACGTCAGCTAGGGGAATCAAGTGCGTGACGATCTGTGGGGGATCCAGAGACGTAAGGAAGGCGACAATAGCCAATTCTCTTGGAGGGCTTGAGTTGGTCTCTGCTACATCCCAGACCGAAGTCTTATAGTAGGCTAGAGTTTGTAGTCAGTTTGTACTGGGCGGTGTTCAAAACTGGACGAGGTCCCGAGGTTTTTCTGCAAGGCAGTTTCCTCGTTAAAAAACGTTTGGTGTCTTGTGTGCTTTTACTTTCCGCATTATAACTCTGATTTATAATTAAAGCACCAAGTAGTACGTTATTACCTAACTGTCGAGATTACTCCAGTTAGAGGTTTGGATATTGATTTTTGAGATCGTCCAGACTCTTTACCATAAGACTCACGAGCCAAAACGAAAAGTTGGTAGTATTTCGGTACCCCTTCTTTTTCAAACTTCCCACCAAACTTATGGGTCTGAAGTGTTGAGGTATGTTGGATTCTTCTCTCTTAGGGATGAGAGTAATAAAGGAACAGCTGACTCTCCAGTTAAGCTTCTCTTCTTCATTGAATTCAGCAATGACAGCCATTAGATCTTCTTTAATTATATGCCAAGCAATTTGAAAGAATTCTAGTGGATACCCATCTGGCCCAGGAGATTTCCTCTTACCACAACTTTTGATGGTAGCCCATACTTTCTCTTCAGAAATTGGTCTCTCTAGCCAATTTAAATATAGACAGAATTATCATATAGTGTTTTTAACTCCAATTTCAACACAATCAATGAGGCATTAGCAATGATTTAAACATGGTATACCAACAAAAATCTCAAATTAGTAATTGAATTAGCTTGATACTGACCTCAGAAGGAAATTTTAACCCCAATTTCTCCAACCTTTAGAACCCTAGCCTTTACCTAATCAGTAGAATCGCAAAAATCAATCTCGGTCGGTCAAAGTAACTCAACTGAACCTAATTCGAGAAGGAAACCCCCGTGAATCAATGTTATTTTGAGAAACTTGGGTGAACAGAGATTCAATTGAAGCTAAAAAGTGAAAATTTTCAGTGACAAATCTGAAAAATACTATTACATGAACGATCGAACAGGGGATAATCTTCTTTGTATCTGGGTTGGTAGTGATGTGGACGAATTTGTCGATGGTTGAAGGCGGAGGAGGAGGGTTGTGGTGGTGGTTCTCCAACAATCTTCCGTTGTTTCTCTATTGAAACTGAATTGCTACAACTCGAAGAAGGAAGAAGCACAATAATATTATTGTGTCCTTAGTTTTCACCAAATTTACGTCAATCTAAAGGGTTGTTGACGAAATATGGAGGGGCACTGGTGTCATTTCACTGGGACGAAATCCAATCTTTTATTGTCAAATTGACAAAAAAGTCACTATTCATTTGACACAAAGTCACCATATATAGGGTCCTCCCTCGCTTCGCTCGGTCAGCCCAATAACCGGACAATAACACAATGTTTGGTTTGTGCTCTGGGCCGGGGGAACAGAAATTAGGTTCCCACATACCATTTCAGTACTTGATCTGTTTCACACTCCACCGGCTCTGTTGTCTAGAAACCCAAATCACAGTTCTTGCACTAATTTGACGGTCAAGAATTAGAATACCCCCAAATCACAGTTCTTTTGTAGCAAAAAAAATAAAATAAAATAAAAAAATCACAGTTCTTGCCAAATTAAAAAACAAATATCTTCTGGCTCATCTGACAACCTACCTTCCTGCTGTAAGAGCTTCTCCAATGGAATGTTTGTGGTGAAAAAAGTCTAAATCCACGTAGGATCCACTTCCATTTTTCTTAAAATCAATCTCCAACCCTCACTTTTATAACAAATATTCCGTGATTTTGGGAAGACATCCTCTATCTCAACCTCTACATCTAGAGGTTGAGATAGAAGATGTCTTCCCATCCACGTCAGCTTTTTCATAAATAAAAATATATTTTATTTATTAAAGATGATTTTTAATTCCAAAAATAAAAATATAAGATAAAATCTAAATAAAATATATATGAATCTAAAAATAAAATTGAAAATAAAATTACACTTAAGCAAAGTAGAGGGTTTAAACACATGAGGGTTGGAGATAAAAAAAAAATTCTCCCCAATTTTTAGAAAAATTAAGGCAAAAAATGATATATGATGTCTAGATTTTGTTACCACGTAGGAACCACACACAACGACCATTGGAGAAGCTCTAACACTACGTTTGACCGTAGGGTCATCACGCACACAGCTTCTCCAACACTACGTTTGACCGTAGGGTCATCACGCAATAAAGCACTTTCTTTTGGACACGTGTCATTATAGTTGACGCTTCGCAATTATGCAACTGGAGCAGTAACAATTAAAAAAACGCGTGGCAATTTTCTTGGAAGGCAAGTCTAAAAAGAAAAAACTCGTGTCTATATAAGGAAGTTCACGCATTTCCTGCTTTTCTGGACTTTCATTTTCTCGCCCTCTCTTATAAAAAAAACTGAAAACACCAAACAAAAACAAAGAGAGAGCGAAATTCTGTTTTAATTTTCAGATCTACAGAAAATTTCTGATTCGAGAAATCAGAGATGAGGATTTTATCATTCTATGAACGAGCTTCTCGTGCCTTTAAAGATTATCCTTCTCTATCTAAAATCCTTGTTGTTGCCACCGTCGGGTAATCATTTCGCTCTGATTTTTCAGCATTGTTTTGGTTCATTTTATGTTGTTTTTGTTGATTGTGTTTGATTCGTATGGTTTTTGAGCTTCGATTGAGTTTGTTTGAATTTTATACTTTACAATTTCAAGTAATTTTTTGTTGGAATGTTAAATCCTAAATTAGATCGAGGAAATTTGTTATCATAGCTATGGCATGTCAATAGAATGTTACTTTTGTTTTGATTTCAGGTTATGGTTAAAAGAGATAGGTAAACAATGAGGATTTTCATGGTTTTAGTTGTTTATCATGTCTGATTTTTGTGTAATTTCGTGCTTATTATGTTTGATGCTGACTTGAACTATAATTGTTGGTAGCCTAATTGCTGTTGTGGAATTTAGGGAATTTGAATGTTACCAGGACAGCAAGTATTTTCTCATTTGGGAAAAGATTTGAAACATGTACAGTTGCATTAATTACCAGCTGTAAGAGAATTTGGTAATATTTATTTTTACTGACCAGAAGAGTGAAGTTGGTTTGATCTTTTCTGATAAGTAGATTTCATTTTCTGAGAAGTTTGCCTAGTGTAAATGAATTAAATAACCGTCTAATTTACTTTGTTATTTTGGTTATTCAGTAAACTCTGTTCTGTTTAGCCTTATTACAAACTTTAGTAGATTTGTGAGGGACATAGAATGATATACACTATTCATCTAATCCACCATCTTGACCGTAGTTCTGTTTGATCCTTACATTCCATACTTGTTTAATTTTTCAGATATATAGATGGTATATTGTAAGATTTGCATCTCAATGCTGTCATTGAAAATGTATGCCTTTTGCACGCTTGATGGTTCTGTAGGGATATCGAAATAAATTTTGTTTTGTTTTTTTGTTAATAAATTCATTCATCGATGATCTGTAACAAGGAGGGAGTAATTTCTTCTGCTTAAAAGATCCTGCATACTCTGGCACATAATTTGTATATGTTAATATGTTGAAGTTATTTTCATGTTTCCTATCCATCTTATTTTCGTTTGTGTACTGTCTGCGCTCTTTGATTGCAGTGGCGGGGGTCTTGTGGCATATTCTGATGCAAAACCAAACAATGCTGTCAATGTGGTCGAGTCTTCTCCAACTGCCGCGAAGAAAAAGAGGGTCGTGGTGCTTGGCACTGGGTGGGCTGGCACAAGTTTCTTGAAGAATTTGGATAGTGCAACATATGATGTTCATGTGATTTCACCTCGTAACTATTTTGCATTTACCCCATTGTTACCAAGTGTTACATGTGGGACAGTAGAAGCACGTAGTGTTGTTGAACCAGTACGCAACATCATTAGGAAGGTTAATCCCCTGAACTTTTAGATGTATCAAGTCCTTGATTGTTTGCGGACCAATTTCTATTTACTTGCTGAGTAAGCTCTCTGTCATTGTTTTCTGTTTCTTTGCCAGAAAAAGGGAGACTATAGCTTTTGGGAAGCTGAATGTTTCAAGATTGATGGAAAGAACAAGAAAGTTCATTGCAGACCTGTTCAACATGAGTCTCTTGAAGGGAAGGAGGAGTTTATCGTCGATTATGACTACTTGGTGGTTGCCATGGGAGCCCGTTCAAATACGTTCAATACACCCGGTGTTGAAGAGAATTGTCATTTCTTAAAGGTAAATTCTATGAGCTAGTAGCTGTCTTTTATATTTGCCAGCTTCATGTAAGATCTAATTAATATTAGGGTTTCAGAAGGGTGTCTGATTTGTTACCTGAATCTTGAGGTTGTTATATCTATCAGCCAGGTTTATAATTTTATTACTCCTATCATGTGTTGGGGACACTGGTTCTGTTAATGTTCTGCTCCCCCCATTTGTTTTTGTCAGTCGGTAGGAATTAGGGTGATGACAACTTTCGAACTCAGGTGTGGGTATCAACAGTCAACATCTTTACCACTGTAGAGTGGCATCCTGTTTTGTTTCCTTTCATGTTTGGAGAAGTCATCTCTATTGTTTCTTCATGATTTGCTCCTGCAGGAAGTCGAGGATGCTCAGAAAATTCGTAGGAATGTGATCGACTGTTTTGAGAAGTCCTGCCTCCCAAATCTAAGTGAGGATGAAAGGAAGAAGCATCTTCATTTTGTAGTTGTTGGTGGGGGTCCAACAGGAGTGGAGTTTTCAGCAGCACTTCACGATTTTATCAGCGAAGATTTGGTCAAGTTATATCCGACCGCCAAAAACCTAGTTACAATAACTCTCCTCGAGGCAGGAGATCATATTCTGACCATGTAAGAAAGAATTGTAACTTTTGAACAGTTAATTCTTACGACTAGCATTTGAACTTGGATACAAAACATAATTTTTTTTTGTGTTGTAACAAAATTGTTAATTTTTTCTTAACTTGCATAGGTGGATTTCTAGCAGTTCAGAGGAACTCGTGTTACTGTTTCACTCAGAGGCTTTTTATTGTTAACATGTACTGAATTTCCTATTGATCTTGTTTAAGTATTTAGGTTCTTATCTGTGTGTCTCTTTCCAGGTTTGACAAAAGAATATCTGCTTTTGCTGAAGAGAAGTTCCAGAGAGATGGTATTAATTTGAAAACAGGGTCGATGGTCGTCAAGGTAACTGATAAGGACATCTGTACCAAGGACAGAGTAACTGGAGAAATCTCTTCCATACCGTACGGAATGGTTGTCTGGTCAACTGGTATTGGGACCCGTCCTGTTGTTACGGACTTTATGAAGCAAATTGGTCAAGTTAGTACTCACCTTTTACTTGTTTGGTATCTATGTTCTGCACCTGTTCTGAGTCAAATTCCCTTACCGTTTGAGTTTCACATTATGACATCTGTTTTGTGCATTATGAAGTAATTAATCCTAAAAAGCGAATATTACGCCATGGTATTAAAATTCATCTTTTTATTTGACAACAGTCTAGTAGGCGTGTTTTGGCCACCGACGAATGGCTTCGAGTTGAAGGATGTGATAGCATATATGCACTTGGTGATTGTGCCACCATTAATCAACGCAAAGTCATGGTAAGTGTATCCTTTTGTCCGTTTATCATAATGTTATGCGGACGTATCTTGCATTACTTGCACTCTTGTGGGATGTTTAGCATGCATCTAAGTTATAGAGGTTTTCATGGAAAGAATTCCCTGCCACTAGTGCCATTCTATACACAGAATATGCAATGAGAGCTGGTGATAGTCATAATTTCTTCTTCCACAGTAGAATAACATTAGTAAGTCATTGTGTTAATTTTTCCTTTAGAATCCTTTATAAGTGAAAGATTGTATAGTGCCTTGATTTTAACGGCCTGATTCCTTGTTAGAGTGATTTGTAACTATATCTGCTAATTGTTTTCTCCTTTTCCTTTATCTAAACTCTTTTAGGAGGACATTTCTGCAATTTTCAGTAAGGCAGATAAAGACCAATCAGGTACTCTTACAATAGAAGAATTCCAAGATGCTCTGAATGATATCTGTGAGAGGTACCCACAAGTGGAGCTTTACTTGAAGGATAAGCAAGTAAAAAACATAGTGTATCTTCTGAAGGATTCTCAGGGAAAGGATAAAAAGGAAACACTTGAAATGGATATAGAGGGGTTCAAGTCAGCTCTTTCCCAAGTGGATTCAAAAGTGAAGTTTCTTCCTGCAACAGCTCAGGTAACTTATGTGGATTCATTCGCCAATCTTGCTAATTATTGATATAATTGTCACTCCTGACCAACCCCCTCTTTTATGGCGTCTAATCTTATGCCGCATTCAGGTAGCTGCTCAACAAGGAAAGTACCTAGCAAGGTGTTTCAATGAGATGGAAGAGCGTACGAAGAATCCAGAAGGTCCTCCAAGATTCAGGGGAGTTGGGCGTCATCGATTCCATCCCTTTAGGTACAACTCTTCATTAATAAACCATGTTCAGCGAATTTTCGTTTGTCTACCCAATCTTTGGTTATCATTCAGCTCTGCTATCGTATAATTTGACAAGAACACAAGCATCAGCGTCTTTAGCTAGGCTTTGGATATGTCATTCTATCCGTCTCCTTTGCTAATAAAAATGATTATAAATAGATTGACAAGCTCGACATTGTACACTTTCCAATATCCTTTAAAAGCTTACTGATTTAGGTTACTTCGAAAGCCAAGGTGGAATGTATGTATATATCTGTTTGCTGTAAATCTGTTTTTGATAAAAGCTGTATATATACGAGAAGAGTGATCACTTATTGTTTTAGTCTACAGTTGGCTGTCTTGAAAGCTGTATATATCTGTTTTTGATATTTTGTTGTTTTTTGTTGTTTTTCCATCAAAAGGTATAGGCATCTTGGCCAGTTTGCTCCATTGGGAGGAGAACAAACAGCAGCACAACTTCCTGGTGACTGGGTTTCCATTGGCCACAGTTCACAGTGGCTCTGGTACTCTGTTTATGCAAGGTAAAAAAATTGTACTTCTGAGTTGTACATTCTATAATGAACCAACATAATAGTGGTATATAAATATACAAATGTACAATACATGACATGTATGATCGCCCTAACATGTTTACATCTAGTGCCATCTAGTGACACAAATTGTATGTCCCCGCCATTGTGTATAAAACCTTTATCGCCTAACATCTCTACATCTAGTGCCGTCATAGTCTGCTGATTGTTTTTTTATATCTGTGAATCCAGCAAACAAGTCAGTTGGCGTACAAGGATGTTGGTGGTGTCCGATTGGGGCAGGCGATTCATTTTTGGAAGAGACTCCAGCAGTATCTAAGGAAATCACACATTATTTCATTCTGGAACAATTTTGGCGTGTATGTAGTCCGAAAAAAGCATTTGATCTTTTCCTATTTCCGTTTGTACTTTTCAGTACTTTCATAAATTTTGCTCATCTTTTTTGGCTTACCGATGAAGAGCAACTGTATTGTTTTTTACTATGCAGTATCCCAGTAAATACCTTCCCTGTTACTGAGTTTGGTATAGGAAGAATCACCATTCAATTGCAGTGTTTTATCATTTATCTGGTTATCAAATTTCATCTCTCCAATGGGCCATAATAGATAAATTCGATGATCTTTTTCAGAAGTTGTACGTAAAATTCAATGTGCAAGAAATATGCAGCGAATGAGATCCCACAGACGTCTACGTATCAGTGAATATTAGTACATTTTTGGGTTGTGATGGGCAACCATTTGATCTAGAGTTCAGATCTCTGGTAGTTCTCCTTCTAACGATACGTGATGCTAAAGATTTATATATTGACAACGACAATTCTTCCCTTCTCTGGACAGTATTTTGGTTGGCCTGTCCAAACTCATTGAATATCTAATATCGCAGCAGTTGGGAATAGGCTACTGGGTCGCTTTGTACGTTTATAATCTCCCCCAGCATTTAACACCATCTCAACAAGAAAATTTGCCATCAACTTAGAATTTTAATATTGTTTCCCCCCCGAAAATGGCATGAGAAATTGAAAATATTCATTCATTTAGATCTATCAGATTGACTTGTTCTTTGTGGTATGGTGCAACCGGGGAAGGTTGTTGATTTTTATGTGCACTTTGGCTTTGGGACTGAACCGTTTCTTAAGTGATTAAAAAAAAAAGGGCGAGTGTAAACTAGACTTGCAGGCCTGGTACTTAGATGACGGAACCATCATTGGCGACACCATGGAAGTTTCGAAAGCTTTTCATATCATACAACGAGAGGGGAGTGCCAGGGGGCTTGAACTCAATGTGAGAAAGACCGAAGTTTGCTGGCCTACTATTGACATTAGAAGCACACATCTTGGTTTTTTCCTGCGGATATTAGGCTTACTGGTGGTGTTAAATTGTTGGGTGGGCCGGTGAGTCGAGACCTACAATTTTGTACTCCGTAGTCAGATGGTGCTATCCAGAGTTCAGAAGACAATCAGTTTGATGGATGCTGTACACACCATAGATGATTGGCAGAGTGAGCTTCTTCTCTTGCGCAACTATACCGGAGTTTCTAAACTACTAGTATGTAACCCGTGCCGTTAACGACCATTTTTTTAGCGCCCATTTTTTTAGTGTTGGCTGAAGGACAATTCAGTTTGGTAATGCATCAGGCTAACTATAGTAGTTTTACCATGTTGGGCATCAATTTTTATCCGAGGTTATGTTCTTGTATCTGGCCTCATGTAGTTGAAATCTTGTTGCTCCGACTATTGCAAACAATCAGCCATGAACATATAATCACAATTAAGTTACAGCAATCACCAAGCATTAAATACAGTTAGACTTGACCAACAAATCAATTTGTTTACAAATGCTGATAGCCTTATACACTCGGATTTAACCAACAAAATAGGTTGCATATATGAATGAGGAAGGTCTGTAATGAATAAAGTTTTAATGTGAGCTAAAGTAGTTTCAGCATCCGACCTGCTAACCTTCAGAAAAAAATAAATAAAATCCGATCTGCTGCTTATATTCAGTGAAATGGTTCCCACAAAGAGAATTTCACCAATTCTGACTAAGAATGTTGCTCCTACAAATCCATTGCACTTTTCAAAATTTCAAGAAAGCTAGTAGCACGAACTGTATGTTCTCCGTAATGGATACCCCTGGACGGTCCTTTGCACCTCTATCCACCACCTTAATCCTGATAATATCTTCAATGGGTTGGCGACATATTGGACACTTATTTGTCCGAAGTCTCAATGTTTTCGCACATTTACGGCACATAATAAGTGGAGAACAAAAGTTCATATTACAGAAGCAGAACAGAAGAATAGAGAATAAGCCAAATATAAGTAGGAAAGATCTTTGTACATCTCGTTGTTAGTAAAATACCATATACAGTAGAACATAAAATGCAAGAGTCCAACAATTGCGTTGGCTAGGGACTTGATGGTTCTACTATGAGGATTGGGGGTTAAAACTCCACTTTTATCGAAACTGGGTAGGTGGTTGATTTTCATAGTTCCATGCCTAGCTTCAAGGTATATTTGTATATAGCCATCCTTTTCCTATAAACAAACTTGTCTAAAACTAATCTTTTTG
>JAJJMA010221615.1:9908-21766 GCA_023529015.1 Papaver nudicaule | reverse complement strand
AGATGAAATGGGAAGGATGATAGAAGTTATCATAGTGCGGATCACTTCAGCCTGAAACGTGTCGTATCAATTTTCTCACTCAGAGTAACTCGGTCTAACCCATCAGTAACATCATCCCACAGAGTACGAACTGTGTATCTTTTTGAAGGTTCTCCCATAGCTTCCAGTGATGCAAACGTATTTATGTGAGAAATTGCTTCAACATCTTCGATATGATAGTCTGATGCATCGTTGGAAATCATCTTCAAAATTGTTGTTTTTGTGTCGTAGCAATATAGAACAGATTCATCATATAAGAATATGATTTCTCCATTGTTTGTAAGTAGAATGGGACGAAAGTTCCCTTTACGAGAACCTACTACTGCTTCGTAATCTATATCAAAATCCATACACCAGGTCTCCTTCGAGTCACTACTTTCCTTCAAGGACCAGATTTCAACACGTAATTTATCCATATAAAGACACAGATGCCTTCCCAATACTGCAAGTCCCCATCTATCTTTATGGTGAAGGTTTTGCATACATGGAGGGACAGATAGCAGCCGAAACTCCTCCTTAGCAAAGTCAAAGGCCACAACTTTGTTGTACGCAGTCCAATATATAACATCATTGGCATAGGTACCCGTACCCCTCTTCGCTATATCCAGTAGATAAGAAACTCTACCAATCGCTCTCCACCCACAACCACTGCCAAGTGTGTATACTTCGACAATTCCTTCCGTATAGTCAAGGTAACGGATTCTAACAACCTTGTACTCATTGGTTGACCGAACATACCCAAACCCACATGCTATATGATTATGCATGTTAACCTCTCCTCGTGAGAACCTGAGCATAGCTCAGTGGTTTCTCGCTGGCTCCCCATAGGGGAGGGCTGAGGTCGATCCTCAGCAGTATCAAAAAAAACCTCTCCTCCTCGTATAAGAAAAAGATCAGGATCAATGTCTTCTATCTTTACAACTAGTTCAGGAAGATAAGCATACTCTCGGGTAAGGGGATTACAAACATAGATGGGATCTATCACTAAATTGTGTTCTTGGAAAGTACACACCAAACCATTGCAGGAGCCAACTATGTGATTACATAAAAAATCATCGTGCATAGGAGGATGATAGATTCTTTTCAGATTTTGATGGTAAATGTACTTGTCATCAATGCTGATCCTATCGCTTAGTTTTCCTCCATGGAAAAGTAAAGTCTTGAACTCGTCCGGATCGTCAATGCGACAAGCAAAAAAGAGACATGACTCTACCTTAGCATCTAGATTATCATTGCCATCGTCGCCACCATGGAGACGGTTCAGCTGGAGACTGAAGTGCATCTTAGTAAAGTTACTTTCGCGGATGAGAGTTACCCATGTTTTACAAACTAGTTTGCACTCTAAGACAGATTCGGCTGGAACCCGAGAAACGATATCTTGTATGATATCCGAGGGAAGAGACTCCATAGATCCTGGTACTAATAACTAACACAAATGCAGAACTAAAAAGTTAGAAGAATATCTCCAGTGCTCGGATGATCAAGGATTTTCTATAATGTTAGTATTATATAGGCTTCAATGATTTCTAAAGCAACAAAGTGACCAAGAAAGAAAATCATGTAAATTAGGAAACAAAACAGAACTTGAAAAGGAAATCATCTAAACCAGGAGACATCTAGCTAGGAAAACGGTATCCTAATAATAAGAGACAAATTAATTAAACAATAAATAGGAAACTTAAGCTAGTAGAACTTATATGCTACTGAAAACTCCATAAGCGTATCTGTATCCTCAGTGTTTAACTAAAGAAGACCACATACCCATTGCTGCAAGCAGAGCCGAACGACTCTCAGCTACAATAGACTGAAGTTTAGTCATAGCACCTCGCCTGTTCTCAACATAGCTATAATATATTGACTTTGTAATTGATACTGATGAGTGATATTTTGGTATAAAGAGCTAGAGACAAAGCCCAGAGAACTATATTGACTAACTTCACTTACATGAATTATACATTAAGATATGGTGCCTTCTTATAGGCTACATGACAGTGATGACACTAATAGGAGTACAGGACTTTCTATACTTCAGCTAACTCTCCACATGTAACCACAACTAACTCCTATATACACTAGAATAAAACTAGACGAGTAGCACCCATTGAAAAACCTTATCACTCTGTGCTAGTTGGTTCTTTTGTGTGCGAAGAAGAAATTACTTGAGCTGTAACTCAAAGGAACGTGCACCAGTAGCCAGTAGGTACATATATATCTAGATTCATAGGCATGTAATGTTAAGTATGAACAAAACAATTTAGACTCGCATCAGTTCACAACTCGGCATGGCAAAAAATAATTTATGTCTTTCAGATTCACCTTCGAACATTGTTTCTAAGATAACATAACAAAATTTCTTGTGTTTATATCAAATTTCCAGCTCTCCATTCTGTGTTGCATTACACATAGATGAAATTCAACTCTTCCATTGTGAGTTCTACTAGGGAGATGATCATAAAGCTAATTACCTACCTGGTCATTCTGAAATGCGTCGTATCTATTTTCTCACCAAGAGAAAGTCTGTTCAACTCATCAACAACATCATCCCATGGAGTAGTCACCCGGCGTGGGCGAACCGTGTATCTCTTCGAATTTTCTCCCATAGCTTCCAGTGATGCAAAGGTATCGAAGTGAGCAACAGCTTCCACATTATCCAAATAATCCGTTGATGATTCGTTGGAAATCATCTTCAAAATTGTTGTTTTCGTATCATAACTATATAGCACAGAATCGGCATATAAGAATGTGATTTCTCCGTTCTTTGTAAGTAAAATCGGCTGAAACCTTCTTTTACGAGAACCTACTACGGGTTCGTAATCTATATCAAACTCCAGACGCCAGGTCTCCTTCGAGTCACTACTATTCATCAAGGACCAGATTTCCATTCGTAATTTGCCCATATAAAGACACAGATGCCCTCCCAGTGCTACAAGTCCACAGCTATCAGTGTTCTTCCGGTTTTGCAGACAAGGAGGGACATCGAGCAATCGAAACTCCTCCTTTTCCAAGTCAAAGGCCACAATTTTGTTCTACGAAGTCCAATAAAGAGCATCATCAACACAGACACCCATACGCCTTGCCGTCGTATCTAATCGATGCGAAACTCTACCTATCATTCTCCACCCACAATTGCTGCCAAGTGTATATACTTCCACATTTCCTCCCTTATAGTCAAGGTAATGGATCCTAACAACCTTGTACTCATTGGTTGACCTAACATACCCAAATCCGCATGCTACATTAGTATACATGTTAACCTCTCCTCCCACTATACTCACAAGATCAGGATCAACATCTTCTATCTTAACAACTAGTTCAGGAAGATAAGCATATTCTCTGGTAAGAGGATTACAAATATAAATGGGATCTAATATTAAATGGTGGTGTTGAAACGCACAAACCAAACCATTACAGGAGCCAACTAAGTCACTGCCTACAGGTTTATTGTGCATAGGAGGATGGTAGATCCTTTTCAGATTTTGGTTGTAAATGTATTTCTCATCGTTCCTAATCCTATCACTTACTTGTCCTCCATAGAAAAGTAAAGTTCTGTAGACATCAGGATCATCAGTGCAACAAGCTAATAAGAGACACGGCTCCACCTTAGCAGCTATAATATCACTGCCATCGTCGCCACCATAGAGATGGTTAAGCTGGCGACTGAGGTGCATATTAGCAAAGTTAGTTTCGCGTATAAGAGTTACCCATTTTTTACAAACTAGTTTGCACTCTAAGACAGATTCGGCTGGAACCCGAGAAACGATATCTTGTAAAATATCAAAGGGGAGAGACTCCATAGATCCTCGTACTAATAACCCAAACGCAGAACTAAAAAGTTAGAAGACTATCTCCAGTGCTCGGATGATCAAGAAAATCTGTGATTTTCTATAATGTTATTATATAGGCTTCAATGATTTCTAAAGCAACAACGTCACCAAGAAAAGAAATCTTGTAAATTAGGAAAACAAAGCAGAACTTGAAAAGGAAATCATCTAAACTAGGAGAGATTTAGGAAAACGGTATCCTAATTAAAATAAGAGACAAATTAATTAAACAAGAAATAGGAAACTTAAGCTAGTAGAACTTATATATGCTACTTAAAAACTCCATAAGCGTATCTGTATCCTCTACGATTAAGTAAAGAAGACCACATACCCATTGCAGCAAATTCTAGCTGGGCCGAACGACTCTCAGCTACAATAGCCCACTACGCCACAGGGACCGATTTACAACGGATATAGACGTTGCGCCGAATTAAAGCAACGTCTATTAGCGTTGCAAAAGCGGAGTTACAAATTTTTGGTAACGTCTAAAAACGTTGCTGTAATTAATTAAAGCAACATAAGTTACGTTGCTTCTTCCGTTGCTCTTTTTTATTTTAAGCAACGTAAGATAACGTTGCAGAATTTATTTAAAGCAACGTTTTTATAAATGAAGGGACGTAAGTGACGTCACCACACGTCACCACTTCCGTGGCACTTTTTTTATTAGCAACGTAAGTGACATCACCACACGTCACCACTTCCGTTGCCCTTTTCTTGAGAGCAACGTTTTAGATAATTTAAGCAACGCTTATAAACGTTGCAGAATATATAATTAGGATTAAAAAAAATACCAAATATTGTATTAGAAAAAATACTAAACATTGTATTAAAAAAAATACCAAATACAAAAATAAAATACCAAATACAAAAAAATACATACATCTATAAAAGAAGAGCTCAGTATAAATATACCAAGATGCCACCTTTTAACAGGTAGTATAGTATACATGATTGTCAAAGATATAAAACATGTGCAAGACAATCTTTATTTACAAGCACAAGCACTAGAGTATCAATATTACATGAAGGCATAAATACAAAAGAAGAATGCAGAATAGAAACGTAAGTGAGAAAGATTAGAATAGCTTTAGCTTTGCAATAAATAATTAAGATTCACCTTCAAGACAAAGAGATAAGCATCTGAAAGGCCAATATATTTCCCAACCATGGCAATTCGGACCTGTAAGAATACATTGGGAAGCCATTGAGCACAACAACCAGGTGATGGAACTGAGAATTAAGTATTTAATCGATTAACCGATATCAAACATTTCATACATACAGGATCATGCAACTTGTCACAGAGTTGTGCCCGACTAGTCCAATCTACCAAATCAGGTTCCCTAACGACACTGCAACATAATAATCAAAGGTATCTTAGCTAGACGCACAAAGATAATGCTCAGCACCCACATGATAAAGTCATCTGTTTTTACCTGTCATTTTATTGGTGGCATTAAAATCTGGGGATGCAGTTGAAAGCGGCAGTCGCCACCTGAAAATCCAACAAAATAAATGTTAATCAGTTATTGTCAAGAGTATGAGAGCTCGATGCTTGTTTGGTCGGTAAACTCTAAGAGGAAATAATTAGTAGTACATAGTACCAAGAGAATTGTGAAAGCTCTACCTGCGCACTTCCTCCGCCTCAGGGGAGCGACATTTTGGCTTCAAATATGCATCACTGACTTTCATAAACTAAACTGATGACTTTAACAGATCATAACGTTGTGTTAGATTCAGGATCCTTTCAAAAGACCAGGGACATTTCACTACACCATATTTGGGCGGTAGCAACGGTGCTCATGGGTTGCGAAAAGTGTTAGTAACGGGGACCGGCCGTTGCGATTCATAGTGTGACGAATTTTAGCAACGGTAATGTTGCCGTTGCGTCTCAAGGTTAGCAACGGTACTAGCAACGGAGCAGTTCCGCCGTTGCTAGATTTTGCCCGCAACGGCTTTATTTCCGTTGCTTAATTTTTCCCGCAACGGCCAAATTTCCGTTTCTGATTTTAGTAAGCAACGGCTTGTTTGCCGTTTCGGATATTTTCCAGCAACGGCCCAGTTTCCGTTTCTTATTTTAGCCCGCAACGGCCATATTACCGTTTCTAAACCTTGACCAGGTCAACAAAGACCGACTTCCCTTTGCCGGGGATATTTTAGCAACGTAATTTTTCCGTTGCTAAATCTTGACCAGGTCAAGGAAGACCGACTTTCTTTTTGTAGCAACGCAATTTCTCCGTTGCTAAACCTTGACCAGGTCAACGTAGACCAACTTTCCCTGAAAATAGAAACGGTAAATTACCGTTGCTAAAGTTTTAACAGAAAAAAAAAAAGCAGATTTTCCTGGTTTACCAGCCCTGGAATTGCAGGCAATCATACCCCTGCAATTCCCCCATTCCCCTGCACCTACAGTTCCCCAATTCCCCAATCATACATTCATAGAATCAATTTCATTCATTCAAAGATATTCAATACCAAAATTTCATTCATACTTAGACAATATTTCATACTTAGACAATATTTCAAGTTTACTTGGTGCTACACTTAGCCAAAAAAACAGAACTTATAATAACGAAACATAGCTAGTTTCAGACAATATTTCAAGTTTACTTAGTGTTCTCGTTCTATAAGACCTAGCTAGTTTCAGTACCTGTCTTTGCCGAAGTTGTCGAAATGAGGGCTGCAAAGGAAAAGCTACATCCGTCGACATGGTAACAACCTTAAGAATTTAAACCTGTATTGATTGTCCCTTGCTACTGTAAAATGTAGCACAACCATTTGCATACATACTTCAATATAGCAAGGGGCAGTCAATACAGCTCAAAGGTTAAGGAATTTGCACAGTAAGGCCTTGGCTTTGTTGTACCTTCCCATATAGCTGAAAGTGCATGATATCCCTGCAATTGTTAACCATTGTATCCAATATTCAGAAACCTTAACTTAGAACAACAAAATTTGCCTATTTGATGTGATACAGGAGAGGTCATATACCTGTCATCCAAATGCATTCTTATCCTTCACTGTACCCTAGCCTTTCCCTTTGCATAAGCCCGCAGCACAATACCTCGCATGAAAGTATAAACCAAATGTCAATATAGAGAAATTGATCAATATCAGAGGCAAAAACAAATGAAAGTAGCTAGATAAGTACTTACCAGGGATTGTTATTCCCCCGGGTGGCTACTACCGCTTCAGTGAGCCTCAACTGCAATCACATAGATGTGTTCAATCATACATGTTTAAGTATGCATTAAAGATCACCAAGAAAATACAAGACATTTCAATTCAGATTCTAACTTAGTTCAGTGTTAGAACTACAAACACGACATTCAAATAATGTATCTCCTACTTGTAAATAAAAAATGTACGTTGACAAACCAGTAAACATTAAGCAGCTAAAACAAATGCCTATCACACTCAAGTGTAACTTGACCCAACAAAAGTGAAAAATCTCGCAATATGACGGTTCAGGAAACACTAAAAAGATCACACAATATCATATAGATGAAGCTATCTAAGTACTTACCAGGGAATGATATTCCCCGGGTGGCTACTACCGCTTCAGTGAACCTCAACTGCAGTCACCTGCATCATCACATTATAACAGAACACAAACATATACAAAAAAAAAAACATCATTTAAAACATTCAATTTAACCCCCAAAATGTGTTATCCAAAAAAGGCAAAACAAAAAAAGACTAGAAGCAGAATGTCATCCAGCAACACTTTCACATGACTAGGCAATAATCATTCTAACTGGAAGGTTCCTCATATGATCTTCTCTGCTTTCTGTTGGTCCAGGTTGTTCTCATTCTCGCAGAACACTTTCCAGTCCTCTTCTTTAATATTTGGAGGAACAAATAAAAGCCTTTCTTCTTGTGTAGAATGTTTTTCTCCAAACATATCTGCTATAAAAGCCTGGTAAGTTTGCACTTGTAGTTCTCTCCAGGCATCTTCCTTATACTTGTGTGGCACTTGTTTTTCTTCATCGACCTCCACTGCAGCCATAATTACCTGTAATTAAGAGGGAGGAAGACATAAGCACATTACAGCAGTAGTAACAAAACCTAAAAGAAAAGATTTATACCAACACCACCAGTATCGACAACACCAGAATCAAAAACTGCAGTACCAACAACACTAGATCATCACCAACAGCTAAACCTAAAATCAACAAAAGCTTAAATCATTGAATACCCAAAGACCCAAATACCCAAACAAACCTAAAATCAACAGCAACTTAAATATTAAATACCCAAATCAAAAACCTAAAAACATCTTAATTAGATCTATAACCAACAACATAAATTAGGGTTTTTTTATACCTAGTTCTTCCAGCAGCAGTATCAACAGCAGTACCTAAACAAAAAAACGAAAAATCATCAGATCTATAACTAATAGCAAAATTAGGGTTCTTAGAAAATATACGACAAAAATTTGGGTTTTGAGAAATTAGGGATTCTTACGCAGAGAGAATCGACGAGAATCACTAACTCAGGGTTTTGAGAGAGGGATTTGAGAGAGGGTTTTGAGAGAGGGTTTGAGAAAAAAAACTGAAATCGAGTGAAGAGAGTGGGAATGGGATAAGAACTGAAATCGAGTGCAGAGAAGAGAGAAAGAACGAAAGAGAGAAATGAAAAAACTGAAATCGCCCTTTTTCGCCCTTTTTCGCCCTAAGCAGAGAAGAGAGAAAGAACGAAAGAGAGAAATGAAAAAACTGAAGTCTTTTTCTCCTCTTGTTCTCTCGATGGATAAGATGGAGTCAGCTGTCTGGTTGGTGGGCTGAATCACTCTGACTGAATACGTGTTAGTTTAGTCAGAGAAGAGAATACCAAAAGTTGCCCATGGGTTGTAACTGTTCATGTTGGCACTGATACGTTTGGGCTGTAACTGTTCAAGTAAATTCAATGGTCGCGTCCCCCCAAAATTGTTGGTGTCTGTTGGTACTTTCCTTTCTCTATAAATTGTTCCATTAGAACATAGAGACCTCATTACCGGAGAGAACAGTGAGTTCTGATAAACATGGCTGGTAGGTATGCGAATGATCCTAGAGTAACTGATGACATCAGGAGAAGATTTCAACAAGAACGTATCAAATACCATCGCAATTATCCGTACAGTACGCCAGCCAGAAGAGGACCCAATCAGTGCTGTGTTCTTGGCCGTCTCAGCGGAGTATGCACTGTACATGATCCTTACAGTGACTATAATTTCATTGCCTTCCTTGAGGGAACTAGGGATATGATTGCAATCTATGGAAACTTTACAAATGGTCCAAACGAGAACAATCATGCTGGCGTTGTACCTGCTGGTGGTGGTGGTGCTGGTCTTGTTGGTGGTGGTTTTGGTGCTGCTGCTGGTCAGCCTGGTCCTGATGGTGGTGGTGCTAGTGGTCCTGTTGGTGGTGGTGCTGAATCTGCTGGTAGTAATGTTGTTGCTGGTGTTTAAGGAGGAACTTTTTTGTTATGTTTCTATCTATATTCTAAAGACAACAAATGATATCTAAAGACATAAATCTATGTTTCTATCTATATTCTAGTTATGTTTCTATGTTTTCTAGCTAAGTTTCTATGTTTTCTACAATGTAAGTTTCTATGTTCTCTACCTATATATGTAATATAATGAAGTTTGTTTTCATCTACACTTGATCCATATTCAATTTCACTAGACAATAATAACAGCAAAAATTTCACAGTACTAGAGAGCTTACCAAGTTTGCGCCAATAGTCGCTTGAATTGAACAGTCAAGCTACATATCCTGCCTTGCACATCTGAAAACACCAAAGATACAGAAAATATAAGATGTAAACAAAGAGAACTTGCGAGCAAAAGATAGAAAGTGACCATTCATCATTACCTTTTTGTTATAACAGCCGGTTCATACAAAACAAGTTAGTATTCAGAAAACAAGATGCATGAAAATTAACAGAAAACAAAAAGAGAAGCATGAAATATTTTTCATTATATAAAACAGCAGGGCTAGAAAACCTGCTTTACCTACATATCCGACAGTTTGCAAGTTATGAAAATTACATGTTTTGGCAGAGTGTCTTCCTCTTTACAAAAAAACCAAAAAAAAAAAGAGAAGACACTCAAATCAAAACCAAAGTCTTCCTACTTTTCACTGCTTCCAGAGTCTTCTCATACTCACAGAATGCCACCCAGTCTTCTTCTTTTATTTCAGGAGGAACATTCAGCAGTCTTTCTTGATGGGTGTTGCAAGTATCGTAGTAGTTTCTTCGCAACTCAAACTTGAGTCTCCTCCATGGTTCAGCCATCCCCTTTATAGTAGTCTTTCTTGAAGTATCAGGAATTACATATTCGTCCTGAAACCAAACCACACCAATTACTATCTCAAGGTATTAACCAGAAACTATGAACCTAAACAAAATTCAGAAATTTTAGGGGATATACCTTTAGCTGCCGCCAGACATCCATTTTATTCTTCATCGGCACATGCCTCCAATTTTGGTAGGAGATAGGGATATGAGTACGTACCAAGGAGCCCTTAAAATGACCCATTTTAGATGTCAAGTCGCCAGTGGGAAGTCCATTTTCATCTACCTTAACTTCTGCCATAATAACCTGCAAAATAGCACAAGGAATCCATAATAACCTCCATTTAACAAATAGATAAGCACAAACTCACATCCACACAATTTCACAGCAAAAAGGCGCACACGGCCACAAACCTCCAAACCCTCTACTTCTATACTACCACAAAGTGATAATGATAGTAGTAGAGGATTTGGCAGGTTGGCCGCGAACAACAATTTGCTGCTACTTACACCTAAGCAGCAAAAAGGCGCACCCCTCGTACCCAACAAGTGATAACAAAAATCAAGGAGTAGATACGGCTGATGAAAAGAACGACAATTCACTCAACCTAAGCAGCAAAGGCACTATGAGAGTCGCCAAAGTTCTTCTTCTTGATTTTCTTTACCAGCAAGTGATAAAAAAGAAGAAGAAGAAGATCTGAGGGACTCTGTGAGCACCAATTTGCTGCACTATCATCACCTAAAGTATAACATATGCAAAACAAAGTAATGTATGACAAAGTAACTGAAATCTAAACTACACAAGCAAACGATGAAGAGAATGACCATTCAGTCTAACTAAGCAGCAAAAAGGTACACTCAGCAACGCTCTCCATAAACCTTCTACTACTTCTTTACCAGCAAGTGATAAAGAAAACAATAGAAGATTTATGGAGGGGTGCCGAGAGAACAACAATTTGCTGCTACTTACACCTAAGCAGCAAAAAGGCGCACCCCTCATACCCAACAAGTGATAACAAAAATCAAGGTGTAGATACGGCTGATGAAAAGAACGACAATTCACTCAACCTAAGCAATAATGAAAGTAGCTAGAATGACCTACCATTTCTCACATTAACCAGTTGACAGCAAAAAGTCTCACTTTTCATCGCCTTGATGCTACGCCTTGTTCTTCTTTACCAACAAGTGATAAAAAAAATCAAGGCGCAGACGCAAATGATGAAAAGAACGACAATTCACTCAACCTAAGCAGCAAAGGCACTGTGAGAGTCGCCAAAGTTCTTCTTCTAAAGTACACAAGCAAACGATGAAGAGAATGACCATTCAGTCTAACTAAGCAGCAAAAAGGTACACTCAGCAACGCTCTCCATAAACCTTCTACTACTTCTTTACCAGCAAGTGATAAAGAAAACAATAGAAGATTTATGGAGGGGTGCGGAGAGAACAACAATTTGCTGCTACTTACTCTATACAAGTTATCAATTTTCAAATAACATCAGAGAAACAATCTTTATTAACATTAACATAAACACATTACTCTTCTAGAATTCTCATTTTAGAAGAGAATGAGCTTAGAAGTAGCTCAATTTTTACCACCAGACCATATTGACCCATATCATATCAATTTCATTTAACTGAAACTCAGAAACAAACTCACACACAACAGATTATCAAGATGTTAACAGCATTTGTATGACTTAAGAAAAGGCAGAAAGCAAT
>JAJJMA010221609.1:0-18408 GCA_023529015.1 Papaver nudicaule | reverse complement strand
TCAAACAAAAACATCACCACCACCAACACCACAACCACCAACATCATTATTAGATTCAGATTTCGGTTTTAACGAACACTACCGCCGCCGCCATTAACATCAGATTCACATACAGGTCCACCACCAACATAATCAGATTCCTATTAACCACCACAATTACTAGAAAATCAAAATTAAAATCAAAATGAAACCAAAATCATCACCAACAACGTTATTTAAAAAAAAATACTCACAAAATCATGCCTCTTGTTGTTGTCGAATCTCTCGATCCGTTCGTCTTCAATGAAGATTTTAGGTTCTTCAAATCAAATCCATTTGAAATCGAAATAAATTTAATGTTTCTATGCTCGAGATTAGGTTTTAGAAATTACTTTCTCGTTGATTCATCACTAAATTCAAATTTTGCAGTACAACAAATTGAAATCTATCCCTATCGATTGTTTAAGAAGGTGTTGCTTCTGCTGGTGGTGGATTTGGTGGAACTGGTGGTGGGATTTATGGAGGTGGTGGCGGAATTAGAGGGGATTCTGGAGCGGAGGTGGTAGTAATGGTTTTGGTGGTGGTAGTGACGAATGCGAGATTTACTTCTGCTGTGATTTCAGACCTAAAAGAAATATAAACGCTACTCTATACGGGAGGGCAATCCTGGTATTAAAGAACGACATAATTTTATCTAAATATCGTTGGACTTAAAATTTAACCCTACAAGGGTGATTATGAAGGCCCATCAGATTCAGGGTTGATTGTTACATTTCCTCCCTAAAGATTATGTTGTTGACGGCAACAGTTTTTGATTTTGCTGCCCAAAGCTGGCCTTCTTCAACTTTGGGCCAGGGCCTGCACTGCTACTAGTGGGTCACAAGTACCTCACAAAAGTTGGAAACTCTCCACGATCTGGCAAGTTTGATATGAAATTGAGCTGCATTCTATATATAATAAACTGACCGCATTAGGCAATGTTAAGCTAGAACTCCTAGTCCTTTCAAATACAGAAATTGGGTATTACTTGGAAACCAAGTATTACCAAACTTATATAAGCTCTTATAAATAGAGGCTAGAGCCATGCCCATACCCTCATTCACAACGCAAACAACATACAAGATTCTCAAGCTCTAAATTTCTCTCTAACTCTTGTTTCTGATTTTCTTGCATTCAAAGCTTAAGTTGTTGTTAGTATAGTCATGGCGATATCAACACAAAGAAAAGATTGGGCTGATTACGAGGAAGATGATGGTGGTGATTTCCTTCTCCCTCCTACAGAAGTCATAGGTCCAGACAAGAAAGGCATCAAGAAGGTGATTTCATACAAGTACAACGATGAAGGAAAGAAGGTAAAGGTCACAACCACAATCCGAGTTACCAAAACAGTTACCCGAACAGGTAGAGGTGTCGAGGAGCGTCGTTCATGGCCAAAGTTTGGTGCTGCTGCTGATGGGAACGATGGTTGTATATCCGTGTCACAAGAAGATATTCATCTGGAGAAGCCTACTGCGCCTGGTGAAAAACCGAAAGAAAAAGACATCCAGCAAGCAGCAGGTACTGGTGGTGGCACCCTTATGGTATGTAGGACTTGCGGCATGAAGGGTGATCACTGGACAAGAGAGTGCCGTTACAAGAATCTTGCACCAAATCCTGCAGATGCTACTTCAGAAACCAGTAAAGACTCTGACAACAACAAGGGGACGAAGAAGTACGTTGCGCCTAGACCAGATAGGAAACGAAGGGAGGATGAGGAACATTCCATCAGGGTTTCGAATCTGTCAGACGATACTCGTGACGATGATTTGCGTGATCTTTTCGCTGCTTTCGGGCCTGTTGCACGTGCTCGTGTGCTCTTTGATCATCACACGGGTAAGAGCCGAGGATTTGGTTTCGTGAATTTTGTGCACAAGGAAGATGGTGAGAGAGCTATTCAGAAGCTGAATGGGTATGGTTATGACAGTCTCATCCTTTGTGTAGAATGGGCTGCTCCTAGGTCCAAATAGTGATCAGTTGGATTGTCAATGCTTATTTTTCCAATTTGGTTCTGACAATTTCTTTAATGTTGTTCTAGATTTTTAATTTGTTTCATAGTATGGTTTGTTTTTCTTTTTGCATTGTCATTATCTTTTGGTTTACGCCTGAATGCGAATTTGCTGTTTTATATGTTTCGAATGGCCTACTGTACCGACTTCTGGCATGCTCGTGCAGTACTTGTTACGCTGTCGACTGGCTCTATTCTTGCAAGATTCAGAGCTCCATATACCTAATATGCCTGTGCACAGTTATGGGAAGTAGGGTGCACCTAGGTGTGGGCAAGGTTTTATAAGTAGAACCCGATTCATCCCGTGCTTATGCATCATTGTTCAGTCTCACTCATATACCAAATCCACTGTTTCCAGGGTGTATTTGGTTTGGCAGACTGGAAGTTGATGAACAACACATTTGTAAACGAAAACGACTTCTAGCTTAAGAGGCATCAGGTATCTTGCACTCGGTATGAACTGTCGCTACCAAGCTGTGTCCCTTGACAATATCGTTAGGTCCTCCAAGCAAATTCCCATGGACATTTGATTCAAAAGAAAGTAATTATACCAGTGAGCCAGCCAGCAATGGGGTTGCAAGTAATAATTAAGAATGTTAATTATGAGGACCATAAAACATGTACAGAAAATCTCCAAATATTTCAGGAGAAATCAATGGGGAATATTGTAATGAAATATCAATTTCCTCTTCCAATAGAGAAAGAGAGAGAGCAATGGAGATGAAGCTCAAAGGCTATAGGAAGACGATGATAATGTTAGCATTGGTTTTATTAGTACCACCATCAGGGTCATTTGTTGCTGGAAATCAACAACTAATAGCACCACCACTGGCAGCAACTTCTGCCAACGAAGTTGGATCATCTGTTGTCTTTCGTGTCCTTGGGAATGTTTATCCTATTGGGTATGTGTATAAAATCCTTCATCTATTCAGTCTTGTATTAGTGGCACAGGATCTTATCATGCTCGTTTGATTCTCTTGTTGTGTACTGTAGGTATTACTATGTCGAAATCAACATTGGCAGCCTATCCACACCGTACTACCTGGATATCGACACTGGCAGTGATCTCACATGGCTTCATTGTGATGCCCCCTGTGAAGATTGTCCTAAGGTAACACGTTATTTTAAAGGCAGTTAGCAGTAAGGCTATGGCGCTATGTACGTTAGCTAGTACTCTGTGCATCTTTTTGTGTCAGCTTATTTTTATAGTTGTAGTTTGTCTAGCCGACTCTAGCCTGTGCAGAAATTAGAAAGCATCCATGCTTGCAAAATAATCTGATCTTCCTGTCTCGGTCTATGGACAGACTCCTCACCCATTGTACCAACTCAAGAAGGACAGCCTTGTCCCATGTACAGAATCTGTATGTACTTCATTGCACTCTAACATATGCGATAAACCAACAGATCATGAATGTCACTATGAGATTGAGTATGCAGATCAAGGTGCATCCCAGGGTGCCCTTGTCAAGGATGTTATCCCCATTTGTTTGGCCAACGGAACAGTGTACGGATCTCTTCTTGCTATTGGGTACGCACGACAGTCTTATTACACTGCTTTCTATGGTTAATGGTAAATCCTGTCGATTCATTATTGATCTGAAATCCTCTCGTCTCCAGTTGTGGATATGATCAACAGGGTTCCAACGGAACAACGTCCCAAACAGATGGATTACTAGGTCTTGGCAAAGGAAAAGCCAGCTTCGCATCTCAGCTCCAAAGTCTGGGTCTAGTACAAAATGTCATCGCTCACTGTTTCAGTAGCAACGGTGGAGGCTTTCTCTCTATCGGAGAACATCCTGTTCCCTCTTCTGGAGTAGTTTGGACACCAATGTCACGCAATTCCTTATTCGAGTAAGTAGTCACAGTCATGCGCACCCTTCTTTTGATCTATCTGCTTGTCATTCATCTAACCAGTACTACTTTTACGTTCGTTTCTTTTAGTGAAAGCTACTACTCCCCTGCAGGTTCGACTGAACTCTATTTGGGAAAGCAGTATATCGGCGTCATGGATCTGCAAGTTATTTTTGATAGTGGGAGCTCCTACTCGTATTTTAGTTCCCAGGCTTACACACCTCTAATTTCTTCTGTAAGTAGGGGTAACCATCCTGACATGATTTATTCTTTCAGAGCTATGTATAGCTACATGACCCGCTCATGGCGTTATTCATTTTTTAGATGATGAAAGATTTAGCTGGAAAGCCTTTGAACATAACAAAGGAGGACAATACATTGCCAATTTGTTGGAGTGGTGCGAAACCATTCACATCCTTCGATGATTTTAAGAATTACTTTTCGCCTGTAAGACTAAGGATAAAAAACGGCTGGATGTCACAAGTGCAGGTCATGGAAATACCGCCAGAGTCTTACATGATCGTCAGTGTAAGCAAGCATCATATTCATTCCACTCAACAGGAATCCAAATTCAGACTTTCTAACAGTACTTTCTCACTTTCTGACAGAGGCCACATGGTAATGCTTGCTTGGGAATACTAAACGGTTCAGAAGTCGAGCTAGATGACAACATTATTGGAGGTGAGGGAGATTGAGAAACCGAACCCTGAACCCATATGCACTTTGAGGTTGACGAAACATTTCTTTATTTTCTTGCTGATCACAGATAACTTTTTCCAAGACCGAATGGTGATATATGACAATGAGCAGCAAAGGATCGGATGGGCACCTGCAGATTGCAACAAAATTTCTGGTTTATTCAATTGAGATATAATGTGTCACTGTCACCTGGACACTTTGGACAATTCAGCAGCATGCATGGATCTTGACGAAGAAAGACTTCCACAGCTTGACACAACAAGTATTGAACTATGTCCTGCAGGTTTACCATACCAACTGGACGAGCCTGAAGGGTTACACAAAGTTGATGAGTTACGTAAACAACGTGATATTGTAACAGCTAAAAAATCCCAGTTTGATGAATAAAACATGAACCTTCACTTCATCTCGAAATCTATGCTGTTGCAAGAAACAGAATATAGGTGTCAGCCTGCCAATTTGATCGATTAGGTAGGTACACTGGATCATTTGTAGGAAAATATTTAGGTTCATTTCACAGTATCAAGGGATACCGGATATGACAACCGAATTGTGAAGGGTTGTGTCCGTTCCATGAAAAGTTTTCATTTGAATTCAAGGGATGCGACGACTTTCCATGGTGAGACTCTTTGTTATCCTTGTAGGAAACGGGATTGTTGTCATCCATTTGACATTTATAGATTTCTCAGGCAGGGGAAAAGCCATCTGAAATGGGAAGGGTTGTGATTTTAGGTGAACTTCCTATCTTGATTCAAACAATGTGATCCGTTGAGTTAGTCTTTCGTCGATCAAGTTAATTCTAAGAAATAGCAAACTATACACTGGTAGTAGTAGCTACTTGCAATGAGGAAAGGTAATACCCCAGCACCAGTATTTGGGTGGAGGGAGTGCAACAAAACTCCATTACGATTCAAAAGAAGGAATTCAAAACTCACAGGAATTCCTCTGGACAAACAAATTAACACTACTTACATTGTCATATAGTACGCACAATGGAGGTGATGCATACGCCTGAACCCGCTTGACTTGGATGGACCGATTGGATCACAGAGGTCAATTGACCCAAGTAAGTATTTGTGGCGCGTACGAATATGTGCTGTAGAGCCCAAGGCTAAGGCTATGGCGGTGGATATAACGCGTTTCTATTTTCTGGAATAGAATTTCCCAATTCGACCGACTTCCATATTTGGGACTGAGGCATTCATTCATTCTCTCTATATATATGAGTGATTAGCCCAGAGCCAGAGGCATTCGTTCATTCATAGCTCGGCAGCAACAACTAGCAAAGAAATTACAACAATCTCTTCTCCCTTCTTTTCTTCTTCTTTTTTGTTCTTCTTTTTTTTTGGGTTTTTGGCTGATCGATCATCAGATATGGAGTATGAGTATATTGATGAGATTTATATGGAAGTTGAGTATGATGGTGATGAGAGCACATTAAACGATATGGGTGATGAGGACTACGACGACTGTGGGGATCCATATGGGTCTTTAGAACCTACAGATGAGCTTCCCGAATTCCACGGCACTGGCTGTTCGACACCGGACGGGTTCTTGGATTGGTTCCATGAAATCCAAAGTATCTTCGACGAAAAGGATGTCAGAGCTACAGTGCGAGTTGAAATCGCAGTCTCCAAGTTTAGGTCTATCGCATCAGAGTGGTGGGAGGATCTCCAGACTTGGCGAGCACAGAAGGGATTATTAGAAGATATTACTTGGCCAGATTTGGCTCGCGAGATGTACGCCCAATTTGTGCCTGAAGAATTTGCTTTTTTTGATTAAATTTTGCTGTATTGGTTTTTGGGAGAATCATAAAGAAGAATTTGCTTTTTTTTATTAAATTTTGCTTCTTTTTTTTTTAATTCTTCTTTGTAATCGTGTTTTTTTATTCTAAAATTAGCTTACATGAAACATCTGATTATTTTGCAATCAACACGCATGAATACCTGTTTAAGTCTCCTTATTGCAAATTTACAATGAATACCCCAATTTTGGCAACATTAATTCTAAACGGACCGAAAATTCTGTTTAATGAACAGTATAAAACAGAAAATGTGAGAGGGGTTTTCTCCCTGGGCCCCCCCCTGCTCCACCACCTCCACCTCCTCCCTCTCACATTTTCTGTTTCTGCTCTGTTTTTGTTCGGTCCGTAAAGAACTACTCGTTTGGCAAACTAAAGTCTGTTTCTTGTATATTCAGATATAGGATAATCAACCCAAGGCTGGCTCTTGCAGTCACCCCCCAATCAAAATTTGGAACCCCAAAAACCTTAATTAGATTTGTAAAGGCTGCTTGTTCATAATCATAACCAAGTCATGGTCTCTTTTGATAGTCTTTAACAATCCAGTGGCCAATTTAACTAGTGCAGTGCTACCAGAGATCCAAACACACAGGAACTCTCAATCTTAGTACTGACTGCTGAGTCACTAAAGAAATGGAATTCTTTACAACTTTACTGTAGACCTGTGGTACCATTATTCAAATTTCAAAGCTTTGTTTTTTTAACTAGGATTATATTTTATACAGTGGTTAGAATGGTGCAGTAAATATTACTATAATAAAAGGGACATTGCAAGTACTGAGAGAGAAGAAGTAGTAGTAAACTAGTAATAATAGAGAGCAGCTGCAAAAAAGAGTGAGAGAAAAAAAATGGCGACAGAGAAAATGGGAATCAAGATCCACAGCAACCCTGGTGAATCACAACTCACTAGCCTTGGTGTTAGAGCTTGGCCCAAGTAAATCTCTCTTTACATCTCTCTCTTTATACTCGTTTGTTTCAGTTTTACTCAGTTTCTAGGGTTCTACTATGAAATCTCCTTTTATTCATTCAGTTAGAAGGTAAAATTTCACTTCTTTATGGTTTAATGCTTGATTTGTATGGTGGTTTGTGGTAAAGGGTATGGGTCAATGCTATTTTTGGAGAACTCTTTCAGGATTTTTTTTTTTTTTTTTTTTTCAGAATACTATATTTTTTTATTAAGGCGCCATCTAGGCGCCAAAGGATGTTGTGGTTAGGCGCCAATGTGATAGTTGTTGTGGTGCCTGGTTAGGCGAGGCATTTATCTAGGGATTTTCTTTTTAGAATCCTGATTATGCAACCTAAACCTTATTTGTTTCTTATTAGGCAATGGGGTCTTTATTTGTATCTTGAAATCACTAGTTACACTGAGATTAAAGCCTTTGGCCCCTTGTTCATCTGTCTTTCGAGTAATATATCACCTAGTGGTTAATAGTTGAAAAATGATAATATGTACCCCAATGCCGCGGTGCATACGTCCACCACAACATAGGTGCTTGAACAAACTTAAACCAGAATCTAACATTGATCTCTAGCAATATTATGCGAATTGAACATGCAATAGATGCGCATTAGGATTTACTTGATCTCTGAACCATGGACTACTTCCTCAGATTTTTAGCACCAACAATACTCGTCATGGGTTCATTCTGTATGGTTACATTGTTGAAAAAATGCGTGCATCAGCTTTTAAGAACTCTGTTGTATAACTGGATTAAGGACGGAAGGATTTTATTGATTATTTAGAAGGCTAAATTTCATTTTTTTTTTATGGGTTGATGCATGGTGGTTTGTGGTAAAGGGTATGGGTCACTGCTATTTTTGGAAAACTCTTTAGTGTATGTTGTTTAAGGTTCCAATGTAGTAGTTGAGGTGCCTGGGCGCCTCGCCCAATCGAGGCCAGGCCTTTATCTTGGGATTGTTGATTAAGCAACCAAGACTCTTTATATAGCACTGAGGTCTTTATCTTGGAATCACTAGTTTCACTGAAATTATAGCCTCACCTCATTTGTCTTTTGATTAATAATGCATAACAACTAGTGCCGCAGTTTCATATTGAATACTCCCAACTTCACGTTGCATACCTCGCCCCCACATACTTGAGCAAACTTAAACCATGGTCTCTGAAACTTGATGTATTCGTGTATTACTATGCATCGTCTGTGAAATAAGATTTGCTTAATCTTTGAAGTCTGAACCATGGACTACTTCCTCAGATCTGTAGCACCAACAATGCTCGTCAAGAGTACATTATGTATGAGCATTACATTGTTAGAAAAATAGCTGCATCATCTTTTAAGACTGTGATTTTGCTAACTGTGGTGATTTGATTGATGAATCAGGTGGCAAGGTCCCCCAAGCAAGTTTCCATGGACATTTACTACAAAAGAAACATGTTATCTGTTGACAGGGAAAGTGAAAGTTACTCCTGATGGTCATGATGACTTTGTTGAGATTGGTGCTGGCGATTTAGTTGTGTTCCCCAAAGGAATGAAGTGCACTTGGGAAATTTCAGAAGCTGTTGACAAGCACTACAACTGCGAAAGTTCAGAAGCTGTTGACGAACTATAATTTGTACCAGGGATGATCACATTATGGTCTAGTTTTCCTGTATGTTTTATGGATAGGTTCTGTAATGCTATAATGTAATAATAGTACTTCTTTGGATAGTATTAGACAGAGATATGATAATCTTCATTCGCAAAGTAGAAGAACCTGACTCTTGAATGTTACATGTTAATTGAGAGAGGAATGTTTTATACATTGGATTGCCTGAATCAGCATGTTTATTATTTCTTTCTTTCTTTTCTTTCTTTCTATTGAAACAAGAAATCATGCAGCTTTTACAAGGGAATAATTACATTAATCTCAAGAAAACCTACAACAACAGAATTAGATTTTACACATCTGTCAACAGCTATTTGTATAGCAAAAAATTACAAGCTCATGGCGGCTCTGGATGAGACCTCCGCTTCTGCTTCCAATAAATCCCCATCTGTTACTTCACCATTACTTCCCTGCAACAGAGTTGGATAAATTAGTTTTGTCAAAATAATGACAAGTGACAACTAGTGAGAAGTTGCCACTTCATACATATGACAAGCCCACTAAAAAGTTTTACAGGCTTATGAGAAGACCACTGAAGCCATCAAGCCACTACAGGCTTTCATTAAGTTGATCAACCAATTGACCTAATTACACAGAATACTACACGTATTCTCCTAATCTAATAATGGCTGCAATTCTTCCAGGTACATGGAAACCAAGATGACTTTGGCCATTGGTCAGAGGTGAAGTAGCATACCATCTGGGATCTTTTTACCTTTAATGCACCGACAGATTTCATTATCTATCCAGTCCAGTGAACTGAACTCTAATTAAGATCTCCAGATTCCAAGCAAACCCAACATCAAAACACTTGGGCACTGAATTACCAAATGGAACTAACAAAAAATAAGTAAAAAATCGTAAGGTTACATACCCGATCTTTCAATTTGGCTTCAGAAAGATAACGTTGTAATGCACCATCGCCCCGAAGAATTTTTGCCCCACAACCCATTGTGCGCACTGAACCAAGTGCCTCTTTGTCGATGACAACTGCATCTACCTTGTCTTTTCCTGTTTTCGCATCTGGGATCTGAGAATGAGAAACAAATTATCTGAAACTATACCATCCTATTAGAAATACTGGTGCATGATGGTACCGCATTTTAATATGATGATCAATGCCCTAAAGGCCAACGTCTAAAATGAAGAACTTCAACAAGAAGGATCTTGTTAACATCATAGGCAATGCATGTCCACCTTTGGGATACTCCAATCGTAACAATGTTTCAAAAATTCACTGGTGCTTTAATGGATGATGTGATTATGTTACAGTTCAATAAATCTAGTAAAGTAGGGATGTATTCTAATTACCTCGTACATAGCTTCAGTGAGAGTGCTCTCCAATATGGCCCTTAAGCCTCGTGCACCAGTGTTTTTAGCCATTGCTTTTTCCGCTATCAATCTCAGTGCAGTTTCCGTAAAGTGTAGCTTGACCTGGCATAAGACACGGCGTTTATGAGTAAATAACATATGTCCTGCTCATTCCCAACTGAATCTTGGGTGCCTGACAAAAAGTCACCACAGTAAATATCTCTTGCCACTGAGGTGATACAACAACTTACATTATTCATGCTAAACATTTTTTTGTACTGTTTCCCCAGTGCATTTTTGGGCTCCGTCAGGACCTACCACAGGAAAAAGTGACAACAGAAGAATACGTCAGCTTGAGAAGACTATGATGGGAGAAAGCCTTTGAAGAACTTAACTGCCACTAATAGTGTGGTGTTTGGTAATCAAACTTGATCTACACTCCCAGGCTAAGAAAGAAAATGAATTTCTCTTTCCCAGAGATTGAGTCACTGACAGTCCAGCTAATACGATAAACATTGAACTTTTCATCTAAATCACGTAGCAAAATAAATTCTACATTAATTGTTCTAACACAATATAATCATTTTCCGCCTAGCCTTAGCTTTTATGCCATCAACCACCCGCCCTTTCTAAGTCTTCTAGACCCCTCGTTTACATAATAAAATGCTTAACTTGTGCTTCAAACTGGCCAAAGTTTAAAAATCAGGTAAATTTCAGTGCTTAAGATATAGGAATATTTACTTGATTAACCTTTGATCATCTCCATGTGAGGCACACAAGGTTTAGATAAAAAGGTCTGCTAATAAACAGTTTCAAATAAAACATTGATAAGGTTGTGATGTTTACTGCGTGCAAATTTCTGTGAGGAAGTTACCCATTTCTTCATGTTAACATCACATACTTGTCTAAACCCAATACATGGAAATACATTACCTGCACAAGTTGGTCCTCATTCAAGGCCAGCAAACTAACTAAAATTGGAAAGCGTCCAATAAATTCTGGTATTAAACCATATGCAATGAGATCCCCACTTTCAACCTGCCAATTGCAAATAAGCCACATTTAGGATTCCCATAGTTCCCCGTTAAACAGGCCTCAACAATGGTTTAAATTCTTACCGTTTCCATTAAAGACGACGTAACAACAGCATTAGTTTGTGCTCCAGTTCTCATGTTTGCACGTACTGGAGCTCCAAAACCAATAGAAGAGTCTTGCCGTCTAGAAAATGGTTGGAAAAATCTTAGCTTCTCTTGAATTCCCTCAACTCAGAAATAAACAACGATACCAAGGTACTGCCAACAGATAATACTGTAAGATTGTGTTACCTTTCCGAAATAGTCTTCTCCAGATCAATGAAGGCTCCACCACATATAAACAGGATATCCTTTGTATCTATCTGCATATTACAATACAATCAAAGATCCAAATGCAATTAACTGCATGTTATATCAAATGAATGAATTAAGCATAATTAAATGAAAACGTGCTTCAGCCTTTACCTGAATGTTATCACCGCGAGGATGCTTGCGAGCTCCCTTCTCTGGCACATTCACTATCTGAGAAACCAGGCTCTAGTTTTAGATAATCAAAGAAAAGATGGTTGCATTGAAGTAAAAATGCTAAAACTGATTATGGGGCTTCATTTTAAAAAGCAATACGTGCCTGACATGAATGTACCGCATGAAAGTGTGAACAGTAGTCGAAATAGAAACAGAAAAAAAAACATTTGAGACAAAATTACATGTCAATAATTCTATGGGAAGCACACCAGATTGCAGATAACAAAGTGCAAAAAAGATGTTCAACCATCAACCTCTAAATATTCTAGTTTAGCAACGAAGATTAATAACTGGGGCGACCAACCTAAGACTTAGTAAAACAATAATATCAATTCTAGCCTTCATATATTGTGTTAGAGCTAGAAATTGGTAAAATTGCAGAAAGGTGATAGAGTTTAGATACTAGATACAAGAAGAACAGCATCTCAGAAACTCAATGGGACATTAAAGTGTACTTGTATTAAAGAAAGTGTTGAAATATGTGCACTTACAGTTCCTTCCAGCATTTTCAGCAATGCCTGTTGAACACCCTCTCCAGATACATCTCTACTGATGTTCATGCTCTCAGCCTACAAATTTTATTCATTGGTTTAAATAAGGACATTCCAATGAGGTCAAACAACTATTCGATTATGCAGGAACTGAAAACATATAATACCTTCTTAGTTATCTTGTCAACTTCGTCAATATATACAATTCCTTGTTGAGCAGCTTGCACATTGAATTCAGCCACCTAAACACCAAACTTTAGAAGGGCCAAAAAGGAACATAACCTCATTTTGGAAAGGCAGTATCAAGTTTGTCTAACCAGGCATAAACTAATCGAGAACATACCGTCAGTAGCTTATACAATATCGACTCGACATCTTCTCCGACATAACCAGCCTGTAAAAGAATGTAAGTAACCAGTTTAGGTTTTGCTCAACATTTATCAATGAAAGCACTTTACCAATGAACATACAGAGAGCAATTTAACAATCAATGTAACTAAGTAACTTAATAGGGATCACAGACTCGCAAGACAAGAGTACATGAGTAACATGGCGATTAAACTTTAATGTAAACATGAGTGGTAACCAACTTGCCTGTGTCAGTGTTGTGGCATCTGCAATGACAAAGGGTACATTCACAAATCGAGCTAGCGTTTTTGCAAGTAACGTCTTCCCTGTTTTCAAAGTTAATATCATAAAGATGTATGTCAAAACATAAATTTACCGAACATTCTACTACACTACCACCAGTGAACAATTATATAGGCACGCTACACCAAGGTTCCACAATCACAGAGCAGAGTTCACACCTGAACCAGTTGGACCCATTAGCAGGACATTGCTTTTCTCTAACTCAACAAAGTCTTGCTCATTACTTGCAGCAGGAGTACTCCCCGGTTCTGCAGCAGCCCTAAGATTTAAATAGATAATATTTAGTACGGTATCAAGCAGTAGCAGCACCACCACTTGATAAGATACCTAGACGGAAACCTAACTCCTAAAATTCTAGTAATCATGAAAAATTTACCCTTTCTGCATAGAACCATGATATATCCTTTTATAGTGGTTATAAACAGCAACAGAAAGCACCTACAAGATCAAAATTCACCATTGCCACAAGGATGCTCAAATTTTTGTAGAGTTTTCATTCCTTTGAACACTATCGTACAATTATGACTACAGGAATTGAACTTTACGCAAAATGACGTACTGGAAAATGACATACCTTTTTCGCTCTTTGCTGCCCTATGACAAACTTATCAAGACCTTTACAGATCTCTTTAGGTGTTGGTAAATCTTTACCCAAATTCGAACCTCCCCAACCATTCTTATCTCCAACAGAGCCATCTTTAGCAGCACCACTGCTATTAGCTCCTCCTCCACCACCTCCACCAGTGACTACCGTATTCCGAATGATAGTGCCACCAGATGCAAATGGTGGTCCTGGTGGATGATGCACTGCCAATCCATTTGGTGGTCCCGGCGCTGTCGGCCCGGACCAATTCTCAGGTGGTTCACCACCATATGACTTCAATGTATCCCAAAATGAAACCCTCAATCGATCACCAGCACTACCACCAATATCCAAATCATCACCACTAGTATTACCATTGGGTTTCCCCTTTTTCCTAACACGACCAATCTCTATAAAACTACCTTGTAATGGTGTATACTTATTAGGACGGAAGTAATAAGCAGTTTTACAATTAGGACATAAATTCACAGCCTGATGCCCACCACCTACTGGTTTCTCACCACCGCGATTCTCAGAGAAAACAAGGTCCATTTGTTTAGAACATCTGGGGCAGTTGGATTCTGCCTTAATTTTACGAGTTGATGTATATTCATCTGGCCCACCATTACCATTTCCATTACTGCCACTGCCCTCCCATTTATGTCTTTCCTGTAAACCTAGTAATTCTCTTCTCTTAAAACTATTCCCAACGTGGTTATGAGTATTGAAATTAGATGATTGGGGTTTCGCTAAAACACTGAATCTTGCTATTCGGATTCCTGTTTCTCTTAATTTCTTTAATCTGAAAATTCCAGACATCTTAATTTCATTTACAAATTCTGAACAAAAACAAATTTCTGATAAGATAAAAACAGTTTTGTGATAAAGAAGATTAAGATCTAAATATAGATAGTGGAGAGAAAAAGATGAGATTGGGATCTGATTATATATAAATTGTTGTTATCTGATTGAAATGAAGAATTTATAAGAAATTTTTTAAAGGATAAAAAGAGAATAGTGTAGGAGAGAAGTAAGAGGTGAGAAAATTACTCTCTTTCGTTCAAAAAAAGGCCAAGACTCATTTTTACACATGGTAACTGTTTCTTATCTACTTTTGTTTTAACCGTTAGTTAGTTTTTTAAATGCAGGTGGATAAGAGAACCTGAGCATAGCTCAATGGTTTCTCACTGGCCTCCCTTGGAGGAGGGCTGAGGTCGAACCTCAGTAGCGACAAAAAAAAATAAAAAAAAATAATGCAGGTGGATAAGGACATATATTAGGTGAAGAAGTTAACAGCAAACACTGTGGTGTGGTGTGGTGTGGTGTGGTGTGGTTCCATACTTCCATGGCTGAGATCAAGCAAAGCCTTCATCAATCATGATGAGTTACAAGGAGTCAAGCCTGCCTCCATCAATCTTAAGCGCACGTGCACCAATTCTGACAACAAGACTGTCGTTTCCTATTTTAAGGGAGCTGCCAAGAATATCCTATGGCATACTCTCTCGGTCTGGCCAAATATATAGAGGTTGCGAATAGGGTTGCGAATTTCCTTGCTAGTTTGTTACCTAATTCTTCTTTCATGGTTTACGAGCTTAGTTCGTCTGTGGTGGGACAATTGGCTCTTTTACTAAGCCAATCGTCTCGGTTCAGAGATATCTGCATGCTAGTTAAACTTGCGGAAACAAACTAGCAAACGAGAAACACTTGATCTCCCGGATTGCTCCACGAACCTTACTATATATGATCTAGGATAAGAAAAAATAACTAGAGAATCACATACAAATGCATATCACATACACAAGCAATAAGTAAAGTACTCACATATTTTAACTTGGTTTAACAATATACACAACGTGTGTGTATATTGAAAACGTTAGTAATGCAAGATCTTCTTCCGGAGTGAAACTCCTCACCATATCGAACAGAATCAATGAAAACAAGCTTGCAGTTGGGATTGGACGATCCAGGAAAAATTGCCATCGGAATTGGATGGCCAATATGTGGGATGTTAAGCAGTGGCGGAGCTACATGCAACTTTGGGGTGGCCATTGCCACCCCCAAGATTTTTGTGATCATGTAGTGATCTGGCTAGTAGCTAGAGTTTTTTCGAATTTTCTAAGTATATGGCCCCTCCAACATTTTAATCTTGGCTCCGCCGCTGATGTTAAGGGAGTGCAAAAATAAAAGGTCAAACTAAAAGGTCAAACAAATATATATATCGAGGTCGGAAACTTGGCTTTTTTCTTATGAAAGCCATCTCTGCAGCCTCAACATATCTAGCAGGCAGTAGAGAACAACAAAGAAGCTCTACAATATAGAGAAACCCCACACCATATTGATTGCACCTTACCTATATTGTAGAGATTTCTCCAAAATCTGAAGGCCATAGTGCAAAATAAACGAGCTCCGAGCTGAGATGAGAAATGAAAGACATATTTTGTAAAAGGGTCGTAAGTTTATGCATAAATTAAGGTATTTGTCGTGCAACATGCAATTGATGCATTTGGGTCGGAGACTAACAAAGACCATCAGAAAACTGTTAGTTGACCTTTTTAATTTTATCAAACACCTTGACCACTAGTTAGCTAAGGCTGACGGTTCGAAAAAAAAAAGTATTTGCCTTTAGTCCTTTTCCATCTTGTTCCACGGATTCTGATGTGAATCTCCTCATCTTCCATGAAGTCTCTAAGAGCAAGCACTACTGTTGTCAATAAGCAGCTAAAAAAAACCACATTGTGGCCAAACAAAATTGGGTGAAATTCGCAACCACAATGGCTTGTGGCTACAAATTGGCGGGCACCAAGTATCCGCAGTGTGGTAAATAAGAGGCAGACAAAGCGCGGACCAATCTCCACAAGTGCATAAAATCATCGATGTTTTTGTGTATTATACTCCATCGAGCCAACAACCCATTTACATCTCGCACAAATTGTTTGCATTCTTTGTCGAAGTCTTCTTTGACATAACTCCACAATAGTTACCAATTGACCCCAACAAGACTTCGTTTTACTTCATACAGTTTTGGATAGTACAACATCAAATATCTACAAAAAAAATGATCTTCACGCCACGTAAATGGAGCACAACTAGGTTTCCTTCGTGTTGATCGAGGAGGAGATAATGGTTTTTGAGATGGAGGGCACTCATAATAGTATTCATGAGCTATCTTCTCATTGAAGTGTCGATAATATCTCCGAAGAGGAGATGCTGGAAGAGTACCGACTAAAACGAAGTTTGGTTGGGGGGATGCAAGAGGAGTACAGAGTAACAAAAAGTTCGGCGTGGCAGGAGGAGTAGAACTATCATTCCAATGAGGAGGTGTTGAAATGATTTCCTCTAATGGACGCTGACTCAAAAACTGTATTTCTCTAACTGGACGTTTACCCTTTCGATAAGCATGAGGCTGGAAAGACGATGTGTTAAAACATTTTTTAGTAAGAGAGAAAGAGAAAATCAACTAGAATGAGATTGACTGGGGTGAAAATTAAGTTGTTAGGCTGGGTTTGGTTTTATAGTTGAAAACCCAACGGATCTATTTTACCGTTGTCAAATGGACGGCCATGAGTGTTTCTACCGTTGTAAAAAGGATGGTGTAGATAGAGTGTGTGAGGGGTGTGAGGAAAAAAAGGTCAAACGAGATTAATTAATCTGAGACCACTTAGTAGTCGTACCCTCTAAAATGTACTTACTGAGTAGCCGAAACTGGCGGACACCCGGTTACCGCACCATGCTGCTTTTTGTTCCTACTTGTGGCCAAGCACACATTGTTTGGCTACAATGTGAAGTTCTTAGCCACTTTTTACCCAAAATGACTCCCATAGTGTTTGCTCTGATAAAACTACACCTTGTAGCTCTAAGGATGCACATGCACCTCCACCACGTTGATTTGCTTACTTATTTCCAAAGTCAAATTCTAATCAGGACCCCAAAATGCAGGGTCATCGTTGAGCATAGGCGATGGTTTAGGACCCCCAAATCTCAGGGCCCCTAAATTTATAATTTTTGCATTTTGATATGCAAGTTTTTATGAACAAACGAATGTAAGACCATTGTAAGGCCCCTTTCTATGGGACACTTATAACACAAATTTTGCCTATTTTGGCCGGCTATGGACCTAGCAAACACCTGTTTTGACGTTGCAAATTTGCAACTTTGCAACGCCATATGGTAATAGTGTCGTCGATGGAAATTCCATTGACAGATACAAATTCTGTCGAGGTCGATGGAATTTCCATCGTCGGTACTATTTCCATCGAGAAGATTAGGGTCATCCAACGGCCTATATTTCACGCCCCAATCCTATATAAACTCAAACTTGGTCTTCACTTCATTCACTCACAACTTAGTTCGATATTTCTCTAGTTTGCTCTCGATTTCATCTGATAAATGAAAATATTCCAACACATTCATCGTTCTTAGAATTTTTACAGCATCATATTTCTTAGATATTCAACACCATGAATGTGTTGGAATATTTTAAATTAGGTTTTTTATTTGACAGTTGAAATCGAGAGCAAACTAGAGAAATATCGAACTAAGTTAAACCATCGACGTTGGATTGGGGCGTGATATAGGCCGTTGGATGACCCTAACCATCGACGATGCTTTTTCCATCTGTCGATGGAATTTCCATTGATACCCACTGCCCCATTTTAGCTTTGCTAGTCTACCTAGGATTGCAAAGAGGCACATATACTAGGTTCCATTAGAACCGGCCTAAGTAAGTTTTCCAATAGCTCAATGGTAAAACTCTTTTCTACAATTCACATCATGAGGTTCAAGTCTTGTAAAAGTTTCCTTTTGTCACTTTTTTTGTATCTATAAGGTAATTGTTA